>JAGFMF010011712.1:331600-349383 GCA_019455555.1 Galemys pyrenaicus
GGAAGGAAGGAAGGAAGGAAGGAAGGAAGGAAGGAAGGAAGGAAGGAAGGAAGGAAGGAAGGAAGGAAGGAAGGAAGGAAGGAAGGAAGGAAGGGAGACCAATATCTTCCCTTATTATAGTTGTGAAAATTATTTTTTAATTGCTTTTAATTGAGAAAACATCAGTTTACAACATGGTATGTGATTTAGACATAAAGGATCACATGCTTCAGGTGTATGATACCACACCATGCCTGTCAGCAAGGCATCCATTGTGCCCACTCCCCACTTTGTGCTGTCCCCTCTACTTAGACTTCTGGTAGCCTCATTACTTTAGTCAGATTTCTAGGATTTGTTGTCGGCCTTACTTTAACTGATCCTTTGTGTTGTTTTTCTTTATTACAAAGTAAGTGCCACAATCCAGTATTTGTTGTTGTTTCTGATTTATTTTACTTAGCTTAATCCCCACCAGGTCCATTTATGTATGCATGCATGTATTTATGTCCGAGTATTATTCTCTTGTATATATTTACTACATGTCTTAATATGTCTTTGGGTACTTACATTGTTTTTATAACTTGTCTGCTAAATAGAGCTGCAGTGAATGTAAGAGTGAGTATTTCCCTTCGAATTAGTATTTTTGCATTGTTCAAATACATACCTATGAGTAAAGCTGCTGGATCATATAATGGATCTGTTTTTAATAATTATGAAAAACGTCCATCTTGTTTTACATAAAGCTTAAACTGGTCTACAGTCTCACTAAAAATGTCAGAGGGTTTCTTTTTCTACACATTTTCATGAACAATTGTTGCTTATGGTCTTTTTTGATATGGGCATCCTCACAGGAGTCAGGTGTTATCTCAATTTTGTTTGGATTTGGATTTCCCTAATGATAAGTATGATTAGCATTTTTCATGTGCATGTTGAACATCTGTATTTGTTCTTTGGGAAATGCCTGTTTAGCTCTTTTAACCATTTTTCTGCATAAGGTTATTTTCTATTGTTGAGTTGTATGAGTGCTTTTTAGATCTTGGAAATCAGATATATGGGGCTTAAATATTTTCTACCATTCAGTAGATTTTGTTTGTGTTAGTGATAGTTTCATTTGCTATGCAGAAGCTTTTTAGATTGCTGAGTCCCAATTTTTCATATTATTTTTTTTTTCTTGTAGTTGGAGATGGATGCATAAAGACATCACTGGAATCTATATCATGGGATGACTTGCCTATGCTTTCTTCCATTTACTTTGTGGTTTCAAGTCTTGTATAAGTCTTTTATCCATTTTGAGTTGATTTTTGTGTGTAGTGTAAAATAGTGCTCACATTTCATTCTTTTTCTTGTGACTTTGAAGATTTCCTATCACCACTTATTAAAGAAAGTCTCCTTTCTTCAATGTATTCTTTAATTCCATTGCTATATATTAACTTTCAATATCAATGTACTTTATTTCTGGGCTACACTTAATTTCCATAGGTTTGTATGATGTTTTTTTCCAGTACCATACTGTTTTGATTATTATAGCTTTTTAGTATAGTAAAGCCTGGGTTATAATAAGCATGCTATTGAAACTGCAATAAAAATTCCATTAACTCTGTATATTGCTTTGGGTCACTAATTCAATCTTCCATTTGGTATATTCTATTTTCACAGCTTTCTCCAGAATTTTTATTGCCTATACTGACCTATTCGTATCCTGCATCTCCATTATTTTATTATTTAAAGCTTAAATTTTTATCTTATGGATATTAATTTTATTGTTCAGGATATTCTTTTGTGTTAGGGCTTTTGTTTTTTGTTGTTGTTTTTGGTTTTGTTTTGTTTTTTTTGCATGTCTTTGCTCAGGTTTTTCTGTGTTTTCTTCCATACCTTTTAATTTATTTAACTTGGCAATTTTTAAGTCTGTATTTGAAAGTTATACCTTGCTTTTGTGGTTGGATTCTGAAGATTTGTTCTCTCTCTGTGTTGAAATATTCCTTTAAATAATCATGTATAACATTTTCTTATCCTCCCATTTCATAACTTTCTAGGTTGCATCTCCAAAGATTGCAGAACTTTCACTTTTCCAGCAGATGGTGCTGTATAGCAGGAAGAACTGATCAGTAGCTGCTGAGTCAGGAGTTAGTGGATGGGGTAACTGGAGGAGTCTAGTCACTGGTGAAAGTGTGTGGGTGGCTCACATTTGTAGTATCACTGATCTCCTCTCTTGGTTTCTGGAGTTGTGTCTCTAGAGTCTACAGACCTGACTTTCAGTGCCACTTCATAGGATCAAATTTGAATATTGAGGGGATGTTTAAGGACAGTACCACTCTGTATATTATGTTCTTCATTGGTGATCCTGTCTTCCTGGCTCACCTTGTACCTCTGAATTTACCTACATTCAGTTGTGTGTCCCACTTCACCTATCAGCTCTCCCATCCCCAGGATTGCTAGCAAACAAGGAAATATAAGCTTGTGCCACCAGTTTCCTCCCTGACCACAGTCTCCAAGTGTATCTTTCCAGCCACCTTTGTATAGATTTGAATTACTTAAGTATCCTTTATGTCGTGGTCACCACTGGTCTCCCAGGTGCAGGTGGTGCTCCAGTTTTGCACCATATCCTGTGGTCCTCAGAGTTCAGACCCCTCTAGACCACCTTAGGTTATTCTCCCAGAATCTAAATAGAAACCTCCTATGATATCATACTCTCCTAACTCCTTGGGTGAAAATTCTTAACAAATAGCAACTCAAATCTAGTGATATGAATAAAAATATAATTGACCATTATCTACTAAGATTTATTCTAGCTAGGAATGCAGGGTTGTTTGAAATTTTGAATATAATTTAATATTATATATTACATGCTTTCCTCAATAGAGTCAGGAAAATATTATGCAAAATTCAGCATTCATTCATGGAAACAATCCAGTTATATTCGAATAAAAAGGAATTCCATCAATGCCATAAAAATACTTTGATAAAACTTATAGCTAATAAACTTAATGGTGAAAGACTATTTCCCCAATAAAGTCAGAGAACAGAGTAAGGTGTTTGCTCTCAATAGTTCTTGTCAATATTTAGAAGAATATTTAGAAGAATATTTAGAAGTTCTCCTAATCACTGATTTTTATATTTATATCCTGTCAGGTATATGTCCTATGAATTTTGTTTTAATAAACTCTTTAAAACTGATTAAGATAAAATGTGAAATTACCCTTTTCTTTCACTTTATATTTCTCAGAGTTAAAGATATATAAAGAATAGGTTTTTTTTAAAATAATATTTTCTATATTGGTTTATGAAATTATTCAAAATGCAGGAAATTAAACTTCATGTGAAAATGAGAGAAAAGAAATATAAATTTTCTTACTCCTATGACATAAATTTAGGGGTGTTAATTTTTCATTATAAATATTCCCTAAAAGTCATTCTATTTTGTGAAAATTGTTTGCCTCTAGCACTTACACAATAGCTCACATGGTAAGACAATCTTTTTGACTTTCAAACTAAATTAATTTATTTTATATTTAAACAAAGAGCTTCAATTTAAAATACAATATTAAAAATAAGTAAAGGTGGGCCTCTCTGGTGGCGCAGTGGGTTGATCAACACACTATGAAGCAAACCGCAGCCAAAAGCACTGGGGTACAGGCCAGAGGTGCTGGGACGAGAAAATCCACCAGACAGAGGAACGGAACAGGCAGATCTACTGAAATACACTGCTGAGGGGAGCAGCGGGAGAGGCAGGAGAGGTCTGCCTGTGCCATGTGGGTCACCTTCCCAGCCGGGTCAGGGATTGACTCGTGCTGCAGTGGCTGTGGTTTACTTCCTAGTGCGTTGCTTAACCCACTGCACCACTAGGGAGGGCCCTGAATTAATTTATGGTATCAAGTCAACGAGGAATACAAACATTGCTCCAAAAAACACAAACAAACAAGAATTAAAAAAAAAAAGGTAGTATATGTAATAGGTGCTATGAAATGCATTTGGGACAATTTTTTTCCAAGCAGGAAAAGTCTAATTACTTTGTATCCTTTGCAAATCCTAATTGGTAACATAAGCGAATAAATTCTAAATCCACTAATAACTAACATAATCTATTTGAAGGCAGGCTGTGATTCTTATACTATTTTATACTAACACTAATACTCTGGCAATTGAAGGATTTCAATTTGAAAGTATTAGGGGGGCAATTGATCCTCCAAATATACATTGAAATCATGCATATTATTAAGATATCAAAAGTATAGTATCATTTGAAAACTATGCTTATTTGTATCAAATCTTTGCCAAAAATTTTCTATGATGCCTTCATTCTCTGAAACTTCTTTGTTGATTGTGGCTTCCAGTGGAGAATATCAGCTCATTAACAAGCTATTCAGAAATGCAGCTGTAAGTGGAATTCTAAAAAAAAAACAGACATACATATACAGTGTATACAGTGGTATACTGTTAAGTATTGTTGTCTCGTGAATTACCCTTTTAACAGTGTAAGTATTAATAAAGACATCTGAAAGTTGTGGTCTATTAGTGAATTTCAGAAATTTGGTTGGTAGCTATGGCCAAAGAAACAACATGGAACATTGGTAAAGCAATTTAGTTTCTCTAAACAATACTCAATTGATGAAAAATGTTAGCCACATTTTTACAGTGTGACTGAAAAGAGGAGGATATAGGACATGTTAGAATCTTTAGGTAAAAATGATAAAATAGCTTATGTATTCTTACTGTAATAAAATTAAAATTGAAGGTGTAGACAATGTTCTTATTCAAAAGAGATAATTTTTAAGTTTGCTCTATTATGTACTAAGATTTAATATAGTTAAGCTATTTCAAGAAGTATTGTGGTAACCATGCCAAAGATTTGGCTAGGAATTGAGGAATTAAACTTTCTACTATAGTCAGTATAAACTGAGCAAAACTTGGATATCAGTTCCTTTAACAGTTACTTTTATAGCCTTACAACCTATGACTTCAAAACCCTTGAAATTTGACTGCAGAGCTAAAGTGAACAGAAATGAAGGTGGGAGAGGTTGTGGTTGGTAACTAAGTATGTTTGAAGTCATGGGGGCAATAAACTAGGTAGAGAATTATTAGGGCTTTGATGTTGGCCTTGGCGAGACACTATGCATTTGGAGAGGAATAAATCTATACACTTAAAAATAGAGTTATAAACCAGTATTATCTCAATAAGAATATATATATATTTTTAAAAAATCTGTGAATGTTAAAAGAGTTTTAGAAAAGGACTGCTAGAGGTTTTAAATCATAAAAAAATAAAACTATAAAACCAGTGTGTTTCCACTAGAAAGCAAAGGTTTTAAATATAGGTATCATGCTGTGATAAGCATTTTTTGTGGCTTTTACATGAAAATGTCCAAGAAACTCAACTCCCTTATATGAAGTTACATATATGAGCCCAAACAACTACAATGGATAAATGACACACATGATTCTGTGCCTGATCAGGAATAACCAATGCAGTATTTCCACCTAGACCAAGGTACAATCATATTTTTTTCTTGTTCATTGGGATTGAGAAAAACCCTATGTACATTTGGAGCTATAGTATGTAAACCTAGAAATCCTGGGCTATATAATAATATGTAGACTGGAGAGCAGAAAAGAGAGAGAAGGAGAAACAGATAAGAGAGACAGAAAGAGTGAAAAAAGAAAAAGTGAAGTGGAGGGAGAGAACATGTGTAAACAAATAGGGGCACAAAAGGCAAGAGGAAAGGTACCAATTTTTATTCTCTTACTGTTTCATTTTCTGTTCCTGTTATTCTCAAGACTAACTGCATTTTATTTTTTGGATTCAGTGCTATATCCATGTGAACTTAAATCATTTTACTAGGTTTTTATTTTTATATTTGCTTGTTGGTTTGTTTTTGTTGATGTTGTCATTATTATTTTGAAAATTCTGTGACGGAAACAAGGGCTATGACTATGAATTTATGACTAAAGAGTAAGAAGCTTCATTTGGAAAATATTTCAAGGTAGAGTTCACAAAATTAAGCCTACTGAGAATATATACCTAGTTCTTAGAGTAAAGGAGACTGCAAAAGAGATATGTATTTCTCAGACTAGTGAAAAACTAAGCTAAAAATATGAATTCTTTACCTGAATTTGAAGTTACGTATTATTATGAAGGAAAAAAAAACAGTCCATAAATTTAAAAGTTAAAGAATTAATATCATTATACATAAATTATTTTATGATTACATTTATCATATATCATTATAAAGTCATAGTTTTTATATCTGAGGTCTTTAAGATCATATATTTTGAACTGTTAAACTTAATTTTGAAGATCAAGGTTATGTATAGTTCTATGATTAAGTTTCTTTGAGAATTAAGAAATCCATATGACAAAAATTTCAAATAGCATCATTTATAAAGATAAAGGAAGATAAACAATCTCAATATTCAGATTTTATGAGGTATATTTGATTTATATGGCAAAATACTGCAAATTGAATTTCATTTTTTTTTTGAAAACTGGAAAATGTAGATAAGTATGTAACATTTAAAATTTTGAAGGGGCCTCCCTGGTGGCGCAGTGGGTTGAGTACCACACTGTGAAGCATCGGAGGCACAGCAGCATGAGTTCAATCCCCAGCCAGGGAGGGGACCCACATGGCACAGCAGACCTCCCTGCCTTGCCTGCTGCTCCCCTCAGCTGTGTGTTTTGGCCGATCTGCCTTTTCTCCTCCCCACTCTGTCTCTGGTTTATCCTCTCACCTCCTGTGACTCTGGCCTGTACCCCAGCTCTTGTATGCATAAATAAATAAATCTTAAATTTTTTTTTGTTTTGAATTGTATTTTATTTATAATTAACTAAAATTGAATTTAGTACAAAGGTATAAGTCTTCTCTAAAGTTATTCTGTAGCATGGTTTTCTTTCTGAAGTTTATGACTTTTCAAGCATGTTTAATGAATTGTAATTCAGAATGCCAGCAGACTATACGTATGTGGTGACATTAAATGTTTCCACTACTTTTATTTCACAAGCCATTTATGCCCATTATTTGCCAATTTGACTTCTTTCTATGTATAAAGTGGAGACTTTTCCTTGATGTATTTTGTATTGTTAATTTTTTTACTGTCAATTGAAACACTGCCAAAAATTAACAAAACTCTAAAGCCTTAATTCATATTTTTGAACATTTATGATGTGCTAAGTTCTCTATTAAGTGATTTCCATGTATTTTCACATTTAATGCTCTACTCTCTTAGCATCTTGAGCCTGGTTTTGTAAGTAAAGAAATGAACACTAAAGGTTTTCATAATTTCTTCAGTGTCTCACAGATAAGTTTGACCCCAGCATCATTCAAAACAAACTCTGTAGGATGACAAATGTGTGTTTTTTACTTCTAAGCTTTAAATGACAGTAAACATATATATATGCACAAACAAAAAAAGTGTGTGTATATATATATATATACACTTCTCAGCTTTATATAAGAAATATCAGAAGTCTATCATATCAATTAAAAAGAAAGCAACATTTTGGAAATTCACTTTTTCTAGAATGTGAGGTAACAAGTGAAGGCATGAGTGCCTCTCTGTTTACTAAACTGCTTTTATCATTTTTTTCAACATATAATGATTTTGTGAGGTTGAAGAAAGGCAAGACTTAATTGAAATATCAGTAGTACATGTGTACACATTTCAGGAAATCGCTGACATCGTACATTTTATCCACTAGTCTATAAAGCAAGATTTCCTAATTTAAGTAATAGAAATGTCTTTACTGAGATAAGAATAATGAAGATTTATAAATGCTTAATAAGTTTTATGTATTATTCTCTTTTATTTTTATTTTCTTTTTTCTTTCTTTATATATATATATATATATATATATATGTATCTGACATCAACCCTGGTCCCCATGGATTTCCCACCATCACTTCACCAGTGCACCATCACCTCAGTCCATTCACTTTATGTATCCTTACAACAGCCTTGAGATAGAAACCATTATCTGTCTCCATTTTCAGATGTGGAAACTAAGGAACAAAGTGGTTTAACTAACTTGTTCAAAGTCACCCCAAAACATGAAATAATATTTTCACAAAGGCTATGTGTTTCAAGTCTGTGTTCTTAGACATTATTCCCTATCTAGTATCCAATGGAAGGACAGATATTCTACCTGCTGCTCAGTTCAACCCCATGAACTCAGCTTTCTCAGGTACTAACGAACATCGATTATGCCACTTTTGCTTTCTGTGCCTGCCACTTTTCCAAATTTACTAGTTCTTTTCTCATGGCACTTTGATATTTGCAACCTTCCCATAGTTTAAAAATATAATTCCTTTTCATCTAATTTATCCCTGTAACTAAGCAATTGTCACATTCTCTTCACTCTTTACCAAACTTCAGAGAACTGTGCATACTAAATAAATTTAGAACTATTTATTCCCCAAACACATTCTGATTTTTAAAATGTAGCTTCACTTCTTCCCCAAGACATTACCTGTAAGATAATTTATTGTCCTTTGCAACTTAACACTGTGAGGTTTTAAAAAAATCAATAACAGTAAAATCTTTTGTCCACTTTTGTCCACTGTTTTACTAATTTACTTCATAACAACCACTCTTCTGTCACCTTTGAAGGCTTATAACTCTAAAATAAGCTTGTACAGTTATTTTTTTTGTTATTACATTTATTAAATGTAATTGCCACTTAGAAATATTTTTAAATCACACTAATTTGAGAGGAAATCAAAATGGGCATTGTGATTTCAGATATGCGTAAGTATATCCATGTGGCATGGATTTGATATTGTGGCAAGTATGATGCAGGAATAACTGCATTGCCACATTTACTTGCAATGCAATCTGGTAACTGAAAAGGCAAGACACCAACTATAGATGGAGATGGGTTACACATTTTTTTATTGAATCCTTTGCACAAAGATTGCCTTTCACATGCTAAACTGGAAATTACTGGAACCTAAATTGCAAAATGGAGTTCAGTGACTTGGAAGAAAATTATGGAAATAAGAATAGAGTGCATTTGTAAGAAATCCTATAGTATTAACATTCCTGATAGCAGAGAAAATGAGTGCATGTGTGGGTGTGGGCGTGTGTTGGAAGGTGGCATCAGTATCACAGAATGGAACTTAATTGTGAATAGAAAATACTTTTATGAAAACATTATCCAGTTACTTCACTTGTATGTATACTTTTCTATGCATGACCAAGAGTGATATTTAATGAAATCTGTTTAAATAAATCTTTAAAAACATAAAATATAGACAAATCTTTAAGTAGATCAAAAAGCATTGCACCAGAGTTTAATTGTAAGTTTTTGTTTGTTTTCTTAGTGATACAAAAGATCATATTTTTAAAATGAGGGCATTTCAGATTTAATGAAATACAGCAGCAGGTAATACAAAGTGTATGCACAGAAGATTTAATTGCTGACCATCTTCTTAAGATTATAAACTCCACGAGGATATGAACTTTGCTTTTGCTACTCTGTACCAGTGTTTGACTCACAAAATGAGTGCACTTTCTAGGATGTAAAAATATAAAAATGGGCTTCACTTATGCATTTTTTTAAATACTAAACTTTAAATCTCAGTATTAAAAGATGCTTCCCACCAAAGAGGTGATGATGGCTTCTAGAGTTTTTTCAAGTCTTTCCATTTACTAATGTCCCCTGAATTGTGCACAGCATGAGACTTTTGCTCTTGTTACCTATGAACATGTCAAGTGCTGTGGATAGTGACATGAAAGGGATTTCTAGTTAAGAAATGGTAATCTTGCAGCCCATATCCTTGGTATTAAGTCTTCTCACGTCATTTCTTCTGACAATCTCTCAAGTACTTCTAAATTTGTGTACAACTCTCCATTTTTCAGTTGGGTTTTGCAATTTTATTTTTTTGCTTTCTTGAGATATTTAAGGTGTTTTCCATCTGTCTCTAGAAAACTATTAATGCCATTTCATTGGAATTCTTATATCACTATAGAATTCTGTTCTCTTTGATCTTTGTGATAGGATTCTGTCCTCTGTTGATTTTTTTTCTTTCCTGTATATCATGACCATAATTATTATAAACAACAAACTTACATCTGATTAGATTCTGGATCGTTTTATAGAATAATTTTATTTGGCTTTACAGTTATAACCTTGAAATCAGGCTAATGATATACAAAAATTTATGATTAAAATTAGAAGCTATGACTATCATATGCATAAAAATCAGTCAACTTCCAAATCTTATGCAATACTTATATAGAATCAGACTATTATGCTAAACCTACATTTAAGTTGTATCCATAAGTTTCACTGGGCTGGGAGCAGATAAGGAATCACACTGGAAGCTTACCACTAGAGCAGGTGGAGGAAGTTAGTGCTTGATGAAGACTCCTGCCTCATATTTTAGAGAGCATTTCACATGTTCTTGTACACAAGTCTGCTGCAACCAACTTCCACCAACCAGTGCCGCTGTCTTCCTCTGGGCATCATCACTAACCTACTTTATGGTCTCTATTTGGGCTTCCATGAATGTATTGCTGTTTTTCTGGCTATTGCAACCTTTACCATGAACCACTATTACTCTGCCAAATGTTTCTGTTTATGACCATGAGTCTTATTGCCAAGTGTACAAGTCAGTTTGGAAAAACAGAGAGAGAGCACTGTGCAATCCTCTGAGTTACAATGCATCATGTTGTAAATCTTTTAGGGAAATAGCTTTCTCTCTCTCTCTCTCTCTCTCTCTCTCTCTCTCTTTAACCACCTGTCATTATCATAGAACTAACAAGCACTAGGATGAAGGGCCTGTCAAAGAGGTGAATATTCTGGGTTCATCAACTCCTAATGAAAAGACTGATTGTAAGTGACTCACAGCTAGTTCCTTTTCTGGGGAAGTTGGGATGTTTATCAGGACATTTCCCTCAGATCATCTTAGAAAATTTTGGTTACTTAGCCTTAGGCTTAGACTTTTGTTACAAATTATTAGATGAAAAATTCACAATACTAGCTAACCAGGTGATTTTCAAAAAGTATGTTTATCACTTTTTTATTGCTTAAATTTTAATTGGATAAAATTCTCTTAAAAGCAATTCTGAAGGAATTTTTTAAAGTTAACTTTGTAAAGTGTCTATGCTTTCCTTTTTACCCAGAAATGTGGTTTTCCTTTAATTTAGATGCTGGCATTAGCCTAGAAATGTCTCAGTTAAAAACACTCCATAGTTAACAGTGTCATTTTCCAATGATTAAGACTGAATCATTTCCAATGATTCTCCTGTTTTAGGCACAGGCTGATCTATGATTGCTCCAAGTTCTAATTACAGGTGCTGGTGCAGATTCTTAGTGTGGCCTTAGACCATTTACTCACACCCCTCCTCCCACCCCCCATAACAGACTCTATCTATAAAACTAGCTCACAAAGGATTTCTGGCTGAGCTGACCACCTGTGTCCTTTACTTTAGATCACAATCTATAGGCAGTTCTTTTTACCCACCCATTATTTAATGTATATGAATCTCCTTAGTGTCAACCGTATTAACAATTAACCAAAAGATAATCAATCCCACTTCTAGCAAAAGAAACTTTCTATTTGTATAATGTCTCTCTGGCTCACTGTTTCAAGAGCTTCAGCCTGTGGCCACAAGGCAGGGAAGTTGCTTCTGTAGTATGTCATGTCTACCTCTCTTGGCAGGATCTGCCTGTTCTACTTCTTGCTAGGACCTGCTGGTCCTCCCAATGGCTTGGTGTCATCCATGAGGACCTGCTTTAGTGAGCCTGCTTCCTGGTTCTATCCTGTAGTTCACTGAGATCTGCCATCCCTTACTGTTAAAGTCTTCCAGCAGCTTCACCAAGGCTCACTAAAATTCTGCTGAGGGTTACAGTCAGTGGAGTTGCTTCCACAACCCATACTGGAGCAATCTGAGTCTGTGTCACTATCTCAGTGACCTTCTGTGGCAGGTCTGCTTCCAGATCTTCTCTGGGACTTGGTGAGTTCTGCAGAGAGCTATTGCCTGTGTGACTGCTTCCAGGACCTGCCCAGGAGCCTGCACAGGTCTGAGTCATCACACAAGTTCTTTTTTTAAGGTTTATTTATTTATGCATACAAGAACTGGAGTACAGGCCAAAGGTGTGTGTTGGGGGGGGAGGGTGGCGGGGCGGTGAGAGGATTCACAGAGACAGAGTGGGTAGCAGAACAGGGAGGTAGACTGAAATACAACACCTGAGGGGAGCAGTGAGCAAGACAAGAGAGGTCTGCTGTGCCGTGTGGGTCAACTCCCTGACCAGGGATCAACTTGTGTTGCAGTGGCTGCAGATGCTTTATTGTGCAGTGCTTAACCCTTTCACCACGAGGGAGGCTCCCCACACTAGTTCTTTATATACTTTGGATATTGACATCTTGTCAGATGTTTGATGTGCAAATACCTATTGCCAGTAAATAGGTGGCCTTTTTGTTTTTGTAGTGATTCCTTTTGCTATTGGATAACCATTTTAACAATATACAAGTGCAATGCAATTCTGAAGAAAGTTTCTAAGTCAAAATAAAACAAACATACTCATAAAAGAACATGAAAAATGAAAGGATTTTTGAAATCCCAAAAAAAGTTTCACAGTCCAAACTTCAAACTGTAATATAGAGCTATTGCATCAAAGCAGTATGGTACTGGAATACAACTAGACAAACAGATCAATGACATAGAATTGATTTCACAGAAATAAACTCACACTTATATGGACAGTTAATTTGCAGCCTAGAAGCCAAGACTACAAATGGTGTTGAGAACTGATAATCTTTCTTTACTGATAATCTTTCTTTGATCACTTGCAAAAGAATGAAACTATATACAAAAATTAATTCAAAATGAATCAAATACTTGGATATAAGTCCTGAAAACTAAATACATGGAAGAAAATATATAGACTACAAATACAAATATTCTATGACATTGACTTCTGTAATGTCACTGGGAATGGCTACAATAACAAAAGTAAAAGAATAAAAATAAACAGGAAATTGTAAAACTAAGTAACATTTGAAAAATGAAAAATAATTATTGTTAAAATGAAAAGACACCCTAACAGAGTGGAGAAAATATTTACACATCATATATATTACAAGAAATCAAATATTTACCAAGACCTCATATGACTCAACAAAAAAGGAAACAAGCAAGTCAAAAATGGGCAGAAAAGCTAAATAAACAAGTCCTCAAAGAAGACATATAGATAGCTAATGGTACAACAATAAATTGCTCACCATCACAAACATGCAAATTAAAACTACATGAGAAACCATGTCACACCTGTGAGATCAGATCATTATAAAAACTTCCGGAACAGTAAATCTTGGCAATAGGTGTGGAGAAAAAGGAACCCTCTTGCATTTCTGGTGATAATGTTGACAAGTCCAACCCCTAGAAAGCAGTGTGGAGGCTTCTGAAATTATTCAAAATAAATCTACCATATGAGTCAGCAATTCTACAATTAATTATCTATCTGAAGGATACAAAACCACTCATTAAAATATATATATGCACTCTTATATTCTAACACTATTTACAATAACCAAGATATAGAAACAATATAAATACCAGGAACAAAGGAGTATGTAATGATGTATTATTTATATAGATAATAACATATAGGTATATATACATGTATCTCCAATGGAATACTACTCAATTGCTGTAATATCACACCATTTGTAAAAACATGTATGCAACTTGAGGGGATTATGTGAAGCAAAAGAAGTTAGAAGGTGAAAGACATATGATAAGTTATTTCATTTATATGTGGAACATAAATACAAAGTAAAGGAGCAGACAAAACCAAATCAAACAAACCCTTATAAACTGAATGCAGAACTGAGGCTACCACAGGTGAAAAGTGGGTGGGAGGCGTAGGGAATGTGGTGGGGTGGGAAGGGCGCTCAGTAGACTGTGATTGATGGATTGTGATGGGTGCTTTGGTGATGAGTGTGGTATGGCAACAATCATTTCAAGAGAAGTGAATGTATACCCCTAAAATATATACAGTGGCATAAACCTATATGACTTAATAAATAAAAAATGAAAACAACACAATTTTTACTAAAATTATAATATATAATTATATAATAAACTATTACAGGGCCTCCCTGGTGGTGCAAGGGGTTAAGCACCACACTATGAAGCATCTGCAGCCACTGCAGTAGGAGTTTGATCTCCGACCAGGGAGCTGACCCACATGGTGCAGCAGACCTCTCCTGCCTCATCCTCTGCACCCCTCAGCAGTGTCTTTCAGTCAATCTGCCTGTAATGCTCCTCATTCTGCCTCTGGTGACTCTTCCCACCACCCCTGCATCTTTGGCTTGTACCCCAGTTCTTGTATGCATAAATAAATCCTTAAAAAAATAAATAATAAATAAAAAATAAATAAATCCTTAAAAAATAAACTATTACATAATATTTTTAAAAGGGAGAAAGGGTGAATTTTAAGGTTTACAAAGAATAATATAAACCATTATTCTCAGATACTTTTGGAATGAATCACTTAAGCATATTTATTAATGGAATGAGCATAAAATGAAAGATATAAAGAAAAATTGAACACAAAAAGTAATAGTGGGCAAGTTTGGTAAATATAATTTGACCATTAATTCTACTAATATAATTATTGTTAATAATTGTAGAACAAAAGTAAGTTGAATCTAAATAAAAAATGAGAATGCACTGGAGAATATAGAAGTGTATTTGTAACATTTTTTATTGGTCAGGAGAGTAGAAATATTAGGTAATTATGAATATAAGTGAAGTATACAAAAGATTTTATTCAAACAAATAAAATTAAAAATGCATTAAACTTTTAACTAGTAGGGAGGGGGAAAAAGATAGTGACGAAGAGACACTAGGATAGAAAGCTCCAAGAAGTGGACAGCAGGGAGACTATACAGCGGGTTTCTCCAAGAACTGAGGCATGGAAATTAAATTGGACTATGTGGACAGCCTACACAGAAAGGAGGGACTCATCGAAGGAGAGCAAATACAGAGAAAAGCTTCATAACCTTGCTACTGTGTCCCCTCAACCACAAATCCAGCACACCTTGAACGGCAGAAAGAGCACTCATAAGCGCCACTTAGGGATCGAGACTATCTCACTACAAAACCTGAAGCTACGAAGATCTGCACAGATACAGGCAGCTCCAGGTCTGGTGGGTTTGAACTCTAGCCTTTGGGGAAGTCTGAGGAGGGAGAGGAGCATTTGGCTAGAGGAGCTCAAGCAACTTAAAACAGCCAGGCTGGGGGGAGGGGAGTCCCATTGACCGCACAGGGGCTGGAACAAAGCCAGCCTTGATTGAACCTAGGCAAAGGGAAAGGCACAATAGCCAGGCCTGCACCACTAAGACTCTATAGGGATTCTGCCTGCAAATAGAGGAACAGGACCACGGTCTGGCCTGTGCAACTGAGACGCTATTGGGAGTTGCCAGCGTGGAACCACGGTCAGAGCACTGAAGCCTGTCATGGTTTGGAGGCGGGAACAACATGGACCAGATATAGGCTGGACCAGAGAGAGAGAGAAAAAGGGGCGTGAGCTGGGCTGATGCAGGCAGAGTTCCAGGCCCAGTTTAGTTTGCTCTGCCCCTGGTGAGCCACTTCACACAGTAGGCAGGGGCACACGGTCTGGAAGGCTGGAGACCTTGTCTACCGAGGGGCTGACCCAGTGCAGAGCTCCTGGGCAACACTCCCAAGTGCTTGAGAGAGAGAGAGAGAACAAGAGAGCTTGGACTGAGGCACCCTGGCAGTACCCCAGAAGGGAAATGTAAAACAACTTGGTTCAGCAACAGAGAGCCTCAAGTGACCTCTCCCCCATCACAGGATGGTGGGAAAGAGCTTGTAATCAGACTCAAAGGTGAAACCCCCCCACCCATACCAAGAAAAACCAGTCTAAGCACTCATCCTGAAACCTGAGACACCTGGAAGACAATCACAGTTGGGGTACCAGCCAAACTGGGGCTGCCTCTCCCTCCCAACCTAACATCCCCCCACACAGAGTGGGGTGATACCTCTGATTTCTCCCCAACCACACCACCCCACCCTTTTTATTATTATTTTTTTATTTTTTTCATCCCTTTTCTATCTCTTTTTCTTTTACACCCCCCCCCACCTGTTCCTTTATCCGATCCATCCCTCTTTCAGCTTTTTTAAAATCCTGTCCTCCTTTGGAAAGGCATTAAAGGGAGCCCCATAAACCAGCCTCTACATAGGGGGCCTCCAGGTACCCAAGTCCACAGGGGGAAGGAGTCTTCAGGAGTCCCATCACTCAACCAGCCACAACAAAGGAATTGAAATACTCTTACACCTGCTACTGCAGGGCAATCAATACCACATCTTGCCCTCCACCCCCATACTGTTGTGGTTGTTTTAGTGCAAGTTTTTGGAGATTGTGTGTGTGTGTGTGTGTGTTTTGTTGTAGTCCTTGTTTGGTTTGTTTGCTTTTGCTGTTTGTTTTGTATCATCTTTTTTTTTTTTCTTTCTTCTTTTTTTTCTCTTCTTTTGCTCCCTTTCTATTTTTCTCCTTTATTCTTTCTGTTGTTTGCATATTTGGATATTGTTTGTGTCAATCTTTCTATTTTTGTATATTTTTATATGTTTATTGACTACTAGTTTCTGATAACCCAAAAGGAACACACACAGAGATGCCTGCCAATACAAGTAACACAATGCCCCAACAAATGCAATGAATTGAAAGCAGACATCAGGGAGATATAAAACTACAACTAACCAAGCAAGCCCACAGGGGAAAAATACAACACAAAAAGAAAGCCAAATACAAGAATTCAACAATGACCTAGGAAGACTGTCCAGCCTAACAGAATAAGATTTCAGAACTAGCATGATTGAAAAAATGACCAGTATGTTAAAAGGAATCAATGATCTGGAAAAGGAGAACGAGTCATTAAAAAAGACAGTGGAAGACTTGTAGGTAGATAAAAAAAAATATATGGGAAGAAGATTGGATGAGATGGAAGTGCAAATTAGTTCTATAGAAGACTCAGAAACAAAAAGAATCAAAGCAGAAAAGGACAGAGATATACAAAGGAAAAAAAAAAAAAAGAGGTCACACTTTGAGAACTCTCTGACACCATCAAGAAAAGTAATATCAGTTATAGGAGTCCCAGAAATTGAAGACGATAAGGGACATAATATATCCAAGGAGATAATAAAGGAGAATTTCCCAAGCTTAAAAGATGAAATGAAGCTAGAAATACAAGAAGCAAGACAAACCCCAAATTTCTATGATAGAAAAAGAAATACAGCTAGACACATAATAGTAAAACTATCAAGAATATAAGACAAGAAAAAAATAATGAAACTGTCAAGGGTGAAGAAACAGATAACATACAAAGGAAAACCCATCAGGCTAACATCAGACTTCTGGGAAGGCACACTATGACAAAGGAGGAATGGAAGGATATATTCAAAAAACTGCAAGACAACAAATGCTAACCACAAATTTTGTATCCAGAAAAGCTTTCCTTCATATATAAAGAAAAATTATGAACTTTCCCAGACAAACAGAAACTCCAGAAATTCAGCAAGACCAAACCTCCTCTCCAAAAATTTCTACAACAAGCACTAAAGCCAAAACCATCAGAAGAATGAAAAAGAAGAACAGTATAAGACAAGGGAAAACATAACTCAAAAAGACAAAATAGCAAACACAGATGCCAACATGACAAGTTTATTTTTTTTTTAAAGATTTATTTATGTATGCATACAAGCACTGGGGCACAGGCCAGAGGTGTAGGGGGGTGAGAGGATTCACCACAGAGAGCGGGGAGCAGAACAGGCAGATCAACAGAAGTACA
>JAGFMF010011712.1:349433-402913 GCA_019455555.1 Galemys pyrenaicus
CCACCCTGGCCGGCAGCAGGGATCGAACTTGTGCTGCAGTGGCTGCGATTTGCTTCGTAGTGCGTTGCTTAACCCACTGCGCCACCAGGGGAGGCCCAACATGACAAGTTTAACTCTTAATGTAAATGGACTAAACTCAGCAATAAAATGACAGAGTAGCAGGCTAGATTAAAAAACACAACCCAACCTTCTGCTGTCTCTAGGAAACACATTTAAACACAAAAGATAGGCATAGACTGAAAGTGAAAGTCTGGAAAACAGTCCTACAAGCTAACGGACCAAAAAAGAAAGCAGGAACAGCCATACTTATATCAGACAAGATAGACTTCAAAATAAAAAATATAAAAAAGGACAAAGAAGGACACTACATAATGGTCAAGGGCACAGTACGTTATATCAAGAAGATATAACGCTCATCAACATATATGCTCCAAATGAAGGAGTACCAAAATATGAGACAATTATTATCATCCCTGAAAGAAAACACTTATATAGTATGCGATTTCAACACCTGCTCTCACCAATGGACAGATCAAAAAGAGAAAAAATAAACAAAGAGACAAGAGACCTCAATAAAGGCCTAGAAGCCATGAATTTAATGGACATCTATGGAACTCTGCATCCAAAAAAGTCAGAGTACACGTTTTTTTTCAAATGCACATGGATTATACTCCAGAATTGATCATATACTGGGTCACAAACCAACATAAACAGATACAGCAAGATCAGAATCATCCCAACTATATTCACTGATCACAAAGGCATCAACTTAGAAGTAAATCACGAAAAGAAAACAAGAAACCCACCCACACCATGGAGATTGAATCCTGTACTACTGGAAAAACAATGGATTATAGAGGAGATCACAGAGGAAATTAAAAAATACTTTTAACTGAATAACAATGAGGACACCACATTCCAAAATGTATGGGATGCAGCAAAAACAGTTCTAAGAGGGAAATTCGTAGAAATCCAGGCTCACATCAACAAACAAGAAAAAACTCAAAGAAACAATCTGATCTCGCATCTCAATGATCTAGAAAACAAGCAACAAAACGAACCAAAAGTCAGCAGAAGAAAAGAAATTATAAAATTAAAGCAGACATTAATGAAATAGAAATAAAAAAAATCCAAAAGATCAATGAAACCAAAAGTTGGTTCTTTGAAAAAATAAACAAAATAGATAAGCCTTTAGCCAGACTAACAAAGAAAAAACAAGAGAAAAAACAAATGGATCACAAATGAAAGAGGAGAAATTACAACAGTTGCAAAAGAGATTCAAAGAATAATCAGACAATACTATGAACAGCTATATGCAAACAAGCTTAACAATTTAGAAGAAAGGGACCAGTTCTTAGAACGATATAACCATCTGAAGTTAAACAAAGAAGAAATAGAATATTTAAGCGGACCAATCACAAGTAGTAAAATTGAAGCAGTAGATCAAAACACTCCCTAAAAACAGAAGCCCAGGACCAAATGGCTTCACAAATGAATTCTACCAAGTACAGAGTAATGAGCTAGTACCAATTTTATACAAACTCTTACAAAAAATCGAGAAAGAAGGAACACTGCCAAATACATTCTATGAAGCCAACATTACACTAATACCAAGACCAAACAAGGACAGCACAAAAAAAGAGAACTACAGACCAATTTCCCTAATGAACATGAACACAAAAATCCTCAACAATATTCTTACCAACAGAATCTAACAATGCATTAAAAGGATAATTCACCACCATCAAGTGGGATTTATCCCAGAAGCCCAAGGATTGTTGAATATACAGAAATTAATCAACATAATCAACAATATCAACAAAAAAAAAAAGGAACAAATATCATATGATCATATCAATCAATGCAGAAAAGGCATTTAACAAAGTCCAACACCCATTCATGATGAAGGCTCATGAAACCCTTGGAATAGAAGGATCATTCCTCAACATAGTAAAAGCTATATAAAACAAATCTACAATATCATCCTCAATGGTGGAAAATTGAAAGCATTCCCCTTAAGATCAGGAACAAGACAAGAATGCCACTTTCCCCACTGCTATTCAACAGAGTACTGGAAGTCCTAGCCAGAGAAATAAGACAGGAAAAGGGAATACAAATTGGGAAAGAAGAAGTAAAACTACCATTATTTGCATGTGATATGATAATATACTTGGAAAATCCTAAAAGCTCCACAGAAAAGCTAATTAAAATAATCAACCAGTTTAGTAAAGTAGCAGGATACAAAATAAATAAACAAAAGTCAGTAGCCTTCCTATACACAAACAACCAATCTGAAGAAGAAATCAAGAAAAATATACCTTTTACAATTGAGGTGAAAAAAATCAAATATCTAGGAATCAACCTAACAAAAGAAACAAAAGACCCTATAGAGAACATTATATAACACTTTAAAAAAAATAGAAGAGGACACAAAGAAATGGAAAGATATCCCCTGTTCATGGATAGGAAGAATCAACATTATCAAAATGGCCATCTTACCAAAAGCAATTTACAGATTCAATGCAATACCAATAAAATTCTCAATGAAATTCTTTAAGGAAATAGACCAAATATTGATGAAATTCATATGGAGACACCAAAACCCCTGATTAGCCAAAGCTCTACTAAAAAAATAGGAGAATGGAGGTATCACACTCCCAGACATCAAACTCTATTACAAAGCAATAGTAATTAAAACGGCATGGTCCTAGAACAAAGACAGACACACAGATCAATGGAACTGTATAGAAACTACAGAAGTAAAACCACACAACTATGGACAACTGATTTTGACAAAGGAGGACAAAAAATATGCAGGGGAACAAGGACAGCTTATTTAATAAATGGTGCTTGCAAAACTGGTCCACCATATGCAAAAAAATGAAACTGGACCACTATCTCACACCATGTATGAAAATCAACTCAAAATGGATAAAATACCTAAATGTAAGACCTGAAAATATAAAATATATAGAAGAAAACATAGGCAAAACGCTGCAAGACATACATCTCAATAGTGCTTTTGAGGCAGCATTCCCCAAAGCAATAAAAATGAAAGAGAAGATGAATAGATAGGACTACATCAAGATAAAAAGCTTCTGTACAGCAAAGGAAACATTAAATAAAACAAAAAGAAACCCCACTGAATGGGAAAAAATCTTTGCACTCCACACAATCGATAAGGGTCTGACCACAAAGATAAACAAAGAACTCATAAGACTCAAGAAAAGTAAAGTAAAAAAAAAAATCAAAAAATGGGCAGAAGAACTTAAAAGACACTTCTCCAAAGAGGACATCACATGGCCAACAGGCACATGAGAAAATGCTCAGCGTCTCTCATAATCAGAGAAATGCAAATTAAGACCACAATGAGGTATCACTTTACACAGGTAAGAATTGAACACATCAAAAAAACCAACAACAACAAATGCTGGTGAGGATGTGGAGAAAAGGGAACCCTAGTACACTGCTAGTGGGAATGCAAGCTAATCCAACCATTATGGAAGGCTGTATGGAGGTTCCTCAGTCTACTGGAAATGGAACTACTATATGATCTGGCAATCCCACTCCTAGGAATCCAAAGGACACAAAAACACCGATCCAAAAGAGCACCTGTACTCCTATGTTTATTGCAGCACTATTTGTAATTGGTAAGACCTGGAAACAACCCAAATGCCCAAAAGTAGAGGACTGGATCAAGAAGATGTGGTACATATACACAATGGAATATTATACAGCAATCAGAAATGAGAAACTAGGGGCATTTACAGAAACATGGATGGAACTAGAAGGAATTATACTCAGTGAAACAAGTCAGACAGCAAGAGAAAAATATCAGATGGCTTCACTATTAGGAGGAATATGAAAGAGCAACAACAACAAAAATATGAATAAACTCAAGGAAATGGGCAATTACAATAAAAAGCAAACAAAAACCTCAACAAGACCAAAAGGTAAAAATAAACCGAAGGGACCATGGGAGGGGAGGGGAAGGAAGGGAGAGCAAAGACAGGGATGAGGGCAGAAAGAGCACAATGGACTGAGGTGATGGTGCATGGGTGGAATGGTGTTGGGAACTCCCTGGGGAATATATATAATGTCAAATACAATTTAATAAATACATTTATAAAAAAATAATTTTTAACTAGTGGACACATACACTTTTGCAGAGAAATTAGAATTAATCAAATAAAAGATAAGAAATTAATTGTGAAGTCCTGCCTGATAGGCAGGGGCTAAAGCCTCAGCACTATCAAGCTATTGCCAACCACTGTGGCAAGAGTTCGATCCTCGGCCAGGGAGGTGACCCACATGGGACAGCCTAACTCTCCTATCTCCCAAGCTGCTTCCCTTAGCAGTGTATTTCTGTAGATCTGCCTCTTCTGCTCTCCACTATCTCTAGTGAATCTCCCCATACCCCCAGTCCACACCTCTGGCCTGTACCCTAGTTCTTTTACGTATAAATAAATAAAGATAAATCTTAAAAAGAAAAGAATTGTGAAATTTAGGCAGAAGAAAATTTGCTAAGTTACAAAGTAAAATAATAAAATTAAAAAGATGTTTATACTTAATAACATTTGATATAAATATGCATCCTTATATTTAAAACCTATATTATTTAAAATGTGAGATATATGCTACATTTTGGTTAGATGTATATGCACCACATATAGGAGATAGAAATATATACATATGTCTTCTAAATATATCTTCTAAATTTTACCATTAAAAAAAAAAAACAGACAGATTTTTTTCCTGTGTTTTATTTTGGATATGTTTAACCAGTATACAATAGTGTAGAAAAGCCCAAGAATGTCAAAGTGCAGAATACATTTGTTGTACCCTGAAAGATACTATAAGTAAATTTGTGTCTTTGGAGCAAAAATATATGTAATGGAGAAATAAATAGGAGTGCATATCTGGTAGAATTTGCATCAGATGACTACAATTGATGGTAACAAGCTGAAGCTAGTAATAAAATAGACATAAGTTTTGTATGCTGCATAAATGTGGTGCCTTGTATAAATTCCCTAAGTAATGTCATCTACCATTCACAAGAATATGAGGAAACTAACATATATTTCATATATGGATTTTGAGTATCAAATTGGATAACTTTGTCATAAGCTTAATTTATTATATGTTAGTCATAAAAAATGTTTAACATTATTTTTATCTACCTTTATAATGTAGTAGTTGAAACACTTCCACTTTTTTTCCTTGATGTTTTCTGATAGTAGATTAAAAGGCTGGTTGAGGATAAGATCATTGATCTGAGTGAGATGAATTAACTCTAGAGACTGTCTTCAATAGATTGAACCACTAGACTGAGTGCTCTGTGAGGGAAACTATTTCATTTGTCCTCAATTCAATAGGATGTCATCATATAGTAAGTGATTGATGAATATTTGTATTCTAAATAAGTGTATAGAAGTAATTGAAAGAGACTAGCCTTTAAGATGCAATAATTGCCCCCAAATATGTTTTACATTAAACTGTGCCATTATTATAGTTAATAAATAAAATTAAATTGATGTTACTCCAGCAAATTCAATTGTGGCAAGCATATAAGTACAATCTCTCTCATAATGAGATACCACAAATTCTTTAAGACTGTTATATAAAACATAAAAATGCATATAAAATTCTGCTAGATTCTCTTATTTTGAAAGGAGAGAAAATAATGAAATGTGCTAATAAAGCAAGTGTTCTTCAAACTGACAGAAATGTCTGTTTTCCAGGAAGTAATTTGACAAGACTAATTAAAAAGAACAATATTTCAAGTTCTCAAATTTCATAAAATTTTATAAACTTCTTAAATAAACTTTTCTTTAAATGAGCTATCTGTGGTTTTATGGTCCTTTTAAAACTCTCTGTCAATAAAACTTTGCCATAAGAGGGGAAAATGAAAATCTCTAATGAACTAAACATTGAGAAAATTGAAAAAGCCTGCGCCATTGAGAAAATTTTGTGATCAGAATTTGCCTGTGACTATACAAAAAATGGAATTTAACAGGATCTACTATCATAAGAATTTTGGCATCTTTAGAAAGCTGTGCATGGGTGTAAATATGTATTTATATGTCTATCTACCTATCACCTATATTTTTATCCTCTATAACATACTACCCATTTTAGTATTTAGAAATCAGAGTATATCAAATAAATATATTAGTATATTTACTTGAATAGAGAAGTTATTTTTCTAACAGAAATGAAGCCTGTCTTCACTGATTGTTTTAATAATGAGGGCTTGTTTTTTCATTAAATCAAATTGTGCATATTTTAATAAATTGGATGACTAAACATGTAGCTCAAAATCCTTTTAGGAAAATTTTTTAAATTACATAAATTACATTTGCAGCAGTCATACACTGTACGATAGAGTGCAAACTTTGCAAATATTAAACTTACACATTTTAAATGTAGCATTCAGTGTTTGATCAAGGAAACAGAAACTACTTCACATATTTTAAACAGGAATGAAATTAAATAGTAAATTAAGTGCTTACAAAACCACAAAAAGGCATAGATGGTGAAAAGGTCAGGAAGAACTACACCACTACTACTCTGATTCACTCACAGATTCCAGAGAATTCTGAAAGGGCAAGAATCACAGGAAACTACACAAATGGTTAGCATTGCTATAGTCTTAAGGAAGTTGACTTGCAGGAAAATGGATTGAACTCACTGTGAAACCTGTGACTACTGCAGCCTACCCCTCTCCTAGAGAAATAGTAATATGACTTTTTCTTCAAGATTTCAAAGTCTCAGGGCCTCCCTTGTGGTGCAAGGGGTTAAGCACCACACTATGAAGCAGTCACTGCAACATGAGTTCAATACCCTGCCACGGAGGTGACCCACATGGTGCAGCAGACCTCTTCTGCCTCACCTGCTACACCCCTTTCCAGTGAATTACAGTCAATCTGCCTCTTATGTTCCCTACTCTGTCTTTGGTGAATCCTCTCACCCTCCACACCTGTAGCCTGTACCCCAGTTCTTGTATGCATAAATAAATAAAATTTTAAAAAGAGAGTTATAAGTCTCATGCAAATGGATCTCTCTAGGACAACATAAGTCAGGATTCTTCTGCCCAGAGTTTTTTGTTTTTTAATGTAGTTCCTGGATGTTCAGCTTCCGTGATAGGAAAGAGTATAAGAGAGGGGTAGGCACGGTGTGTTCTTGCCAATACAAACTGTCACAAATGGTAAACTTCTGTTCCAAATCCTTTAAGAATTAAACAAGAAGTTTGAAGGCTACTATCAAAATGTTATAATCAGCTCAGACTGCCCTAACAAAACTCCACCGGAGTCACTTACACAATAAACATTTAATTGTCATTGCTCTGGAAGCTAGAAATCCAAGATCAAGCTAAAGGTCAAGGTCAAATGTAGGTGGAGTCAATTCCTGGTGAGAGTCTGCTTTCTGGTTCATGGGCAGTCATCTTCTGATTGAGAACTCACATGGAGAAAAAAAAAAATCTGGTTTCTTTTTCTCTTCTTATAAGGAAGCAAATGCCATCTTGGAGACCTCAATCTCATGACCTCATCTAAACCTAATTATATAGTTCTTGAACATACTACTTCTGAGGAACATAAATATTCAGCCCATGAACATAAGCTATTCTCTAATTTTGTCCTCTACTACATATTTGGCTTCAGTTATGTGCTCTCAGCCATTATTTCAAGTGGACCATTTTCTGTATATTTTATTTCTGACTCCTTGAGAACTCCTTCTACTTCTTTTAATATCTAGAAAGTTTTCTCAAAGTCCACACCTATCAAAGTTATGTGCTTGAACCATTAGATCATTGAATTACTACACTTGTTAAAGCAGTTTATGTACAGTGATGTCTGACCAGAGAGTTACTGATATACTTTTGGTGTGTTTTTATTTCAAAATTTTATTTTTTAAATAACAAATTAAAATGGCTCTTCTTTTCCTCCCTTGCTACCTGAAGATCCATTGCCATCATGCACGATGCAGTAACACTCTGGACCAGGAAATTTATGACCAACTGACTGCTTCAGTGGAAATAAATGGTCACTGACAGCTTTCACCATGGGACGACAACAGTAGCTAAGACAGAAATTCAGTGACAATTAGCAAAAATGTTCAAGACTACCTCTGATGTCATCTTTCTGTTTGGATTCAGACCCACTTTGAAGGTGACAAGACTGGCTTTTTCATGATTTACGATTTCTTGGATTAAGCAAAGAAAAATGAACCTAGACAGACTTGTAAGACATGGCATGTAGGACAAGAAAAAGACTTTAAGAAAACAGTGAAAGGAATGCAAGAACAGAATGAAAAAAGTCAAGGGACTGCAAAGGCCAGTGTTGGTGCTGGCAAAAAGAAAGAATAAAGGTTCTACAGTGACTTTATTTGAGTCTGTGGTGATTATGCAGATTTTTCATGAGAGGATCAATAAAACCTTTTATGTGCTGGCCATTTAAAAAAAAACTAAAATGAACTTTGTGATGTACAGTCTAACCTCTTATTGAGATGAAATATAAGTAACAAAAAATTACCCACTTTAGTGTATCATTCTGTGGCATTTAATACATTCACAATGTTTTCTACAAACATTGCCTCTATCTACTTTTGAATAATTTCATCACCCCAAAAGGAAACCCCATATCTATAAACAGTCACTCCCTTGTGTTCTTCTCTCAACCTCTGACAACCTCTAATCTACTCTCTCTCTCTGTGGATTCACCTATTTTAGCTATTTCATATAAATTGAATTAGATAATATGTGACCTTTTTGTCTGACTTCTTTCACTTACCATAAGTTTTCAAATTTCATGCACACTAGAACATTACAGCATATACTGATACTTCATTCCTATTAATAGCTAAATAATTTATTGACTATACCATGTGACACTAAGAGATTTTGTTAGGTCATCCTGTTGATATGCATTTCAGTTGTTTCAATTTTGGCAATGGGAGAATGTTGCTGTGAAAAACTGTATCTTTTTCTCCCCCCACATATTGAGAAAATTGTCTGATGTACTTGAATTCCTCAAAATTCCCCAATGTATATAGAAGTTGCTGCTTAAATGGCTATTTTATATATTTTTAAGAATAAAAAAGTTTGTAGGTCTGAATGATGCCACAATCAGAGCCAAGCTTGATAAATAATATTATCTATTGCTTAACATATCACATTGAAGTTATGAATAAATCAAATTAATAAAACATTTAGTACCAAAACTTTTATTAAGTTAATAAACAAATAAGATTACTAATAAAATAGGACTCAATAAATGCTTATTATATATAACAGTTATGATATTAGATATTCTGATTCACTTATTATTCACAATATGCTATTATCATTATTTTACAGGTTAAACAGCTGAGGTAAAGGAAATTTAAATAAATTTCATACTGCTAATAGAAAATAAATAATAATATATTTTATATAGAAAAATAGTTTCTATAATTCATTGATAGTTGAAATTGTTTCTACAGCTTTTATTTATCTGGCATAATATATCTAAGACACTTCCAAGTAACAGAAACCAAGTAACACTATAATATTTCTTAATGAATTGTGTTGGCAAGTCACTAGTAATCAGAATATAATAACCCATAATGAAATGGCCATTATATGTTTGTATTAGCAACACAATCTCAGAAAGTTGCTTTTGTTATCATGTCCATCATTTGCTTATTTTAATATTAATATCAGACATGTTAAAAGATGAATGTTCCAGTAACAATAACCCCATATTATGAACAATTCATTCCATAGAACAATCAAACAGATTTTAAAAATTCTCCAAGTCATAGGTTTATGAATTCAAATAGAATATTTGTTCCATATAGTTAAACATGTGTCATATAGACACATACAATTAAATTGAAGATATATTTTGCACACTACTACTTATTATAGGTGGAATAAAAGATACATTTTACAATATAATATTTCTCAAGATGAGGATAAATGAAGGAAACTGCCAATTCTTTTTCTTTGGGAAAATATTTTAGAATTGCAAAATACCTGCCCTGGTTATCTTTAAAAATTTTGTGAGTTTCAAAATATAAATACATAAAATACATTTCTATAGAAAAATTGAAAGTTAGGTAATTTATAATAAAATTGTTATATTTTGGTTATTAAACCTTTGTATGTTTTAATCTATTTCTTCTGTAGTGTAGAGACATTCTTAATTCTCTTGAAAACCTTCCAGAACAGTATTTGATCATCATGCATGAGCAAACTTTGTTAACATAGATACAGTTAAAATTTGAATCTGTATAGAGTTAACTAACAGCCCAGTGATGTTTTATAAACAGTTTCTCACCTATATTTATAATTCAATCAATCTCAAGGATGCTAAAAGTGCTTTTGTAATTTTACAAGAAGCATTTCTTACTGACCCTTAAGTAAGAAACATAATTTGAGACCACTAGTTTACATTAATAAAATGTAGACCATAAAGAACCATCTATTTTCCTGTCTCTCTAATGTTAATCAACCCAAAAAGAAAAATATATATATATATGTTTCCAAATCATAGTAAAAAAATAGATGTTTCCAAATCATAGTAAAATCAGTCATATTGAAATGGTGGTATGATAGTAATTTTAAAATATTCTTCAGGTTATGACGATATAGGTAACATGTATAATGTCGATGTTAATTAACCATGTTTGAAGTCATGTGAAAAAAGGGTGTTTCTAAGGCTTGTTATATTTTGTGGCACATGAAATAAGATTTTTGATTTCAAAATCCAAGATCTGATTTCAAAATTTGGACAAAGGAAAGAAGTAAAGTTTACTATGTAGGACACTTGAGGTAGGTAGTTGGAATCAATACAAGCAGAAGCAACTAGAGACAGATCTGATGAATGCAAAACATATAAGTTAATTTGAGGGAAATTTGTACCATTATCATAAGAGTAGCGAGGAAAAGAAGGAAAATACCTCATCAGGTGAAACACAGCTCTAGATAAAAGCACATGTACTTTTTCTTAGATACTTTTATCTCTTTTATTTCCCTGGAAAGTCATTGTAGGGTTACTAAGTGCAGCCAAGTAACTCTAGTGAAAAAAGCAAAAGGTTCAAAATATATACCACATAAATGAACTCCTTGACACTATCTAGCCTCACAAATAATAAGAAATCAGAAACGTGTCTCAAGAATATTTCCATTATGTGTAAAACAACTCTACATCACAGTAAAAGTAAAGACATATTTTAAATATAATAAGAGTAGGCAAGTTGTTGAAATCCCCAGTAAAATTCAAAACTGGTTTTCATATGAGGAGAAAGAGACACTAAAGTCAGAGGCAGGCCACTGTAAATTGATAGGGGCAGTATTAATAAGCAAGGAAATTTGCATCAGAGGATTCTCTTGGGCAGTTACAAAATAAGCATATCTTTACACCTGCTCAGAATATTAAGATTCTATATTGAGGCTTTAATAGGGTTTAGTCATATGTAGTTCCATCTGTGAGTTATTTGGAGATATTGAGGGTTCAGATGCAAAGCACCACAATAAATTGAATATCCCTTTAAGCAATATTATTTTTATTTCCTGGAGTATATAATCCTGTACCATTTCTAAGCATGCAATAGCCTTATGTCTACACAAACAATGTACACATCAATTAAAAACATTTTATTGCTAAATAATGCTTATCATCTGCACTTTTAGCATTTTCAGTTAATTTGTTACTCTTCTGTGTATCTATTTTTATTCAAATGTCATACTATTTTGATTACCATAGCTTTGTATTATAGTGTGAAGTCTGGAGCACAATATATTCCTCTTTATTTATTTTTTTAATCTGGATTGCTTTGCTTATTCAGGATCTTGTGTGGTTCCATATAATTTTTCAGAATTTTTTTTTTATTTCCTTGAAGAATGCCTAAGAAATTTTGTTTGTGATTAACCGAATTTGTATATTGTTTTGGGTAAAATAATGATTTTAACAATTTTAATTCTTCCTTTTCTGAGCCTGGAATATCTTCTTTTATAGCATGCTATTTGTATATAGAATTAGCACAATTTTTGTATAATGATTTTTAGCCTGCCAATACACTGAACTGATACTTTTTTTCTAATTGGTTTATAGTGGAGTCCTTAGTTTTTCTTCTGTATATTATCACATCTACAAATAGTGACAGTTTTAACTTTTTTCCCAAATTTGGAATTCTTTTATAACTTTCTCTTGCCTAATTGCTCTACCTAGATTTTCACAAAGATGTTGCATAATATTTGTGAGAATGGGCTTCCTTGTCTTAGGCCTGAATTTAGTGGAAAAGCATCCAAAGTTAAAACAAAGTACTCTATAAGATATGACAATGAAGTAATGATTAAAAGAAAAAAAAAGAAGAAGGAAAATGTTATCTTAAATTGTGGCCATCAATTATTCCAATGGAAAATACTGCTAATCAGTAGCACTATTCCCCTGAGCTAAATTTTAGCCTTGCCACTTTGCTCAACATTGTGCTTGAGATTTGAGATGAGCCATCGTTTACATTCTATCATGGTTAAAATAGAGAATGAGGATGGCCGACTTTCAGGGACTCACAACAAAATGTTCCATCTCTGTGCAAAATACAATCACTCCTCTCTCAGGCATGGTCATTCACACAGGTTTCATGGCCTGGTGATGTCTATGTTTCCTCCTGGGAGGATTTTCCTAACCATAGGGTAGCCTCACTTAACTGAGACTCTACACTGACTCAGTCTTCCTTTTTTCTGCATGAATTATTGATCAACAGTGCTCTTCATCTTTTTCTTCTCCTTTTTTAATTTATGAGATGAGATATAAAATGTCTAACCTGTATATATTTTTCAATACTATTGTTATCAAGGTATGTCTAATAAATTTCTCTAATGTACACATCCATTTTTATTCTAATTTTATACCATGAACATTTTCCTAATGTAAAAGTTAGGAATAATGCCACTATTGTCCTTGAAAGATCTATCAATATCCACCTTTAGTAGTGCTACACACTATAAGTGAATTTTTCCTAATGGTCAATTTTTGGAGAATATTTTAGTATAAATTTTAAGACTTCTGTGACTCTGGGATTACTATATTAAAGTGCTTCTGAAATAGTTCCATCAAAGTAGCTCTTATGACAGGATGGAAGGAATACTTATCTACAATTGACTTGAGGCAAGTACTAAACAGGCTGCGTGACCAAAACATTTTTTTGAAATTATGAGTTTTATCACATAAAAGCTAAGCAAATAGATGTCAATGTAATTTTAATATAAAAGTATTTAAAATTCATCACTGAGCTAAATTTGATACTCCAAAAAAGGAATAGTGTAAGTTTATTCTGAGAAAAAACATATTAATCCTTGACATGCTACTAGTTAACTCTCTTCTGGTAGAGCTACAATTAGTTTGAAAATCCCAGTTGTGTGACAATCATTAAATACCTTTATATTTTTCAGAATGAGAAATACATTGTAATTATATTGTAATGGCAAATAGTTTTTCTAAAGGACATAAATAAGATTAATCACAATTTTATGGAAAAATGACAATCTAATCAGAATATCTCTGAAACTGTAACTAATGCTATCAAGTTCAGAATAACTTCATATAATTTTCATTTATTTTGAATATTTATGGATGATATGGGATAAAATAAGAGATAGTAAAATATAGTCAAGCATCTCGGTTTTGCTAACAATAGCAGCAACAACAAAATCAACTGATTCCATCAGTTGCATATCAGTTCTCTCCTCAGAATAGGTTTCTTAGTTTATGAAGAGTACATAAAAGTAAAAGTGTTTGAAAACTGTTGAAGGATAGATGTGCAAAGGAATGGTACATGTCAATTCAACATGTGAACTGTTTTGAGCTGAGGTCCTTTGACACCTTGCAAACTCATAAGAAATCTTTATCACTCCTTAACTACTTAGAAGAATGAAATTGAAGGAATTAATTAGAATTAGGATATTTTTCTAGAAATTATCTTCCTAACAGAGACCCTACCTATGTGATAGAGCAAATATCTAATTACAGAGTATCTTGTCTTTGTCTCCCTCTCTTCATCATTAGTTTCCCTCGCTTTATCATGTAAGCTCAGGATCTCTATATCCATTTCTTCATTTGTTTCAAATGTGTGAAATTAAATTTGTATTTTATCTCCCTAATAATTTTTCAATATTTGTTTATTATTCAGTCAACCTGAGAATTACTCAGAAGAATAAGGGGGATGTTCCTCTCCTTCCACACGCTACATACAAAACATAACACAATGTAGTTAATATTTCTCTTGAGATCATATCCCAATTGTATGAACTGTAGAATACTGACATAAAGAGATCGGCAAAGAATCCCAAATGAGATTGACTAATACCATTTTCCAAGACAGATAAGAAATATTTTTTCCTAATATAACCTGCTTGTATGAACACTTCTTAATTTATATTTAGTAATCCTATCTAGAAGTATGCTGTTAATACATGTTATTTGTTTACATGGGCTATAGATATTGCTTGAACTATATGCTATTTTTGATTTTCTAGGGATTATGTATTTTATGGTGAATTTATTTCATTCTTCATTATGTCCATTTGTTTGAAATCAAGAGTATTTCTGAAAACAGAACAGTCTCATTATTTCAAAATTCTACATTTTTCTGCCATTGTTTTGGTAAGTAATACATATACAGTTTGAAATTTTAAAAGAAAGTGAATGCCTAAACATTTAATTTATGTTGTTAGAAGTTCAAAGTTTTGAACTGTATCTTAAAAAAATGGGATTGTAGTAGTGTGAAAAACATATGAAAGAATAAGAGTTTTGTATACAATATTTCACTACTTGTATAATTAAACAGAATTTTAAACTCAAATTCTAAGACTCATGATGTGTTTGGGTATGAGCTTTGTTTCCCTCAGGAATTAAAGTTCTATTTATTGATACAATCACTCTGTGGCAGTGACAAATTTCATAAGCTTGATAACTTACAATTTATTGTTTCAAGGAATGCAAATCATCAAAAGAATGTCACAAAACCAATTTTGTCACTTTTTTTCTGCTTATTGGGGATTTCTTGACATTTGAGTTAATCAAAAGTGACAAATAACAATTAATTGTATTTTTACTCACTGCAGATTGAAAGAAAAATACCAACTATAACTAGCATTTAAGTCCCCAGGAAATGTTATTGTTTTTCCTTAAGAAGGCATAGGATTTGCATTCACCAAAGCAGCATGGGTTAATATATCAATATGCACTCTTAAAAGATTATGTGATGGTCTAAAGTCAACCCACACAATACAGAAGAGTAGAATATATCTTGTACAGTTGCAATCTTCAACAATATTTTGTTTGGTTTTTTTTTTTTAGTGGAATGCAATAGAATAAAAAATTACTTTATCTGTATTATTATGATTATATTTCATTTACTAACATCCTTTAACAGGTAATTAGGAAATTTTAAGAACACTGTTTTTCAAACTTTAAAATGTAAGTAGCAATTTCTTATAGTACATTATTACTGCACATCACTAGAAATTGTATTTTCATTTACTGTATTTTCATTTACTTAGAATTTACATTTACTGATTTGATTTTGATGATATAGATTAATTTAGTGTACTGAATGAATTTTGTGTCCTTTAGGTTATTATTAAAAGAATTTAAGATCCTGGCTATTTGATTTTGGAAAAGACTACAGTCATTTTTTTCAAAGCCATATATATTAAAATTGAAATATATGCTAATATAGGATATTAGTAATAACAAACTTTAAATTTAGACACTAAGTCTAAGACAAAAGGAAACTTGTACAGTTTGCCATCACAAAAATATAGCAATAATATAATTTTATAAAATATAATAACTTTAGCATCATTATCAGTTGTTAGATCTATGGAATAGAGTGTAGAATGACACATAAAAAACTAGTTAAACCAGTCCAATCATTTGCTAGGTGGTTTTCTTCTTTTGACCTAAAATTGTCTTGAAAGATAGTGATTTATAAATGTCAATTTCCATTGTCTTTAAAAATCCCTCAAGAAAATGTCTTGGTTTGTTTTGTCTTCTATGCCCCTCCTCTCTATTCATACATACACATACATTCACTCACACAAATAGGCACATGCAGAATCTAACAAATCAGCAGGGATGCATCCAACATATCCATCTCCAGCAAATCTGAGTTTGTATCAGAAATAAAACTTCACTAAGAACAAATGAAAAAATTAGGAAAAAAGCCAAAACCATGAATAACAAATACAAAGATTACAAATATTAAAAGTTTTGCTGATTTATTTGTTTATTCCATTTCCAGCCTTTTTTTTTTTTTTTTGACTGCTGCTTTGTTTATTGTTTAATGTAAAGTTTCTCTACATGGCAGTTATATCTCCATAAAGCTGAGCAATGTATAAAGATCTTAGTTTCCCTTTAAAATTTTGGAAATGCAGTCTTTTTGAAATTTTTTCCCTCTTTTTCTTTATTTATATATATATTTGACATCAGTTGTGGTCCCCCTGGATTTCCCACCATCATTTCACCAGTGCACAATCACCTAGGTCCCTTGTGCTTTTTCTGCCCTTAATTTATTTCCTCCCCTCTCCCCACAAAGTGTTTCTGATTTGTCCTTGTCTTTTGGGGTTTTTTTTTGATTTGTTTGTTTTTCTTATTGTTATTATTCTTTTCCTTGGTCACTTACTTGGTTCCCTTATATCCCCCCTAGGAATGAAACCACCCAGTATTTTTCTTTTGCCTTCTGACTTATTTTGCTGAGCATAATCCCTTCTAGCTCCATTCATGTTTCCACGAATGACTCTAGTTTATCTTTTTTGATTGCTGAATGGTATTCCATTGTGTATATGTACCACATCTTTTTGATCCAATCATCTGTTTTTGGGCATTTAGATTGTTTCCAGTTCTTACTTATTGTAAATAGTGCTACAATAAACATAGGGATGCAGGTATTCTTTTGAATCAGTGTTTTTGTGTCTTTTAGGTATATTCCTATTCCTAGGAGTGGATGCTGGATCATATGGGAGTTCCATTTTTAGTAGTTTGAGTGACCACCACACTGCTTTCCATAGTGGTTGGACCAGTTTGCATTCCCACCAGCAGTGTAGCAGAGTTCCATTTTCTCCACACCCTTGTTAACATTTCTTGTTGCTAATTTTTTTGATGTGTGCCATTCTCACTGGTGTAAGGTGGTATCTCATAATGGTTTTGATTTGCATTTCTCTGATTACAACAGATGTTGGGCAGTTTTTCATATGCCTGTTGGCCATTGCACTTCCTGTTTGGAGAAATAAAGGAAACCCAACTCCATCTTTCATTTATCTCTTACAGTAATTATTAAATACAAAATTACCCAAAAAAAAGTCACATAAGAAAGCAAGGGATAGCTCAAATATGTCTCTGGCATGAAACCTATTGTTAGCATTTGGTGAGCATCATTATCATTATTTGGCGATAATGTCTTTATGCTTCAATGAATAGAAATACATGCCTATATACAAGCATGAATGGTTAGATGGATGAATAGAGAACAAATAGATACTCTGATAGATAAATTTTCAAATAAATCATACTTAAATGATATTGAGACTCATAACATGAAACCATTTATCTTTCTTAGTTGTAGTGTTTTTGCTGTGTGTTATTTTCTAGCTAATTAAAAACAACTACAACAACAAACAACAACTAAGCCTTATGGCCTCAATGAACATGGATTAAAGAAAGAAAGAGTTTGGCTTACTTTGAATGTACTGAAAAATTCCAGGGGCTGTATTCTTTGTTTTCTACTGAACTGCCTAATTCTTCTGATTCAATAATGCTATATAGCCCTGCCTGTCTTTCTGTGATGTTTATTCCTAGAGACTATCATATCTATGATACATACATATATTTATATATGTTATATATATTATATAAAAATTTATTAGATAATCAAAATAAGAATTTGGACCCAGGAAACAGTCCAGCAGATTTTATTTTAACTAGCTCTGATAGCTGTTCTGACAATAACAAGTTTAGTTAAATTTATATAGACCTGAAGTGGGAAATCATATACTCCCAATGCAATGACAAAATGTAACCTAATGATACTTCAATTAAAAAAATAAAAAACAAAATAATAAACAATAGATGGTATATATTGAAAAAAGAAGTAATTTACTGAAATAATTATTGAAGGGAGGGTTTCTGTTTTTCTATAGGCTTAGAACAGAGGAGGGCAAATGCTGGAATTTAATCACCATCTTGATTTCTAAAGAATTCACTATGGCGATGCAAGGGCAGGGTACTCATTGTTTAAATGTTCTTTATCTGACTGGCTGGTCTTTAGTGTGTGTTGAAAGACTGATTTAACTGCTGGCAGCAGATTCTTACATACCTTTTTCACATAATAAAAAGTAAACTAGTTCTGCCTTAAAAGCCTACACAGCTTATGCAGATTACTTTGGTTTCTGGCCTGGTAGGTTCATAATATTCACTGCATATATAAGTTCATACCATTTAATCAAGGGTTGATTCAGTCTCCTGAATTTCTGTTCACTTTTCTAACTCCTAAACATGCTTGGAAAGTGACACAATCAGAAATCATTCATCCTGGCAACATGAATATGCAGCACTGTCTATATTCAAAGTTGTAGTATCTTATATCCCACAGGGGTCTAGTCATCACTCAGTCACTTCCATACCAACCAAGTTTGAGATGGGAAGCAGTAATAAGAATTCTCAAGTTTAATTCCATTCATTTTCTTTCCTCAATGCTATTTGATTGGAGAAGTCCAAGTAGTACTGACCGAGAACCTTCTATTTCTTTTCTGATAGTTACATTTTATCCCTTGACAGTTCATTTATTTTTCTCTTATTTATTTGATGTTGATGCATCAGGAAATTTTTATTTTAATACTTTTTGTTTATTGCATTGTGTATTGAGAAAGGGAACATCTATAATTCTGTTTGATTCTGTCTCAATAACTAGGTTTAGGTTTTAATATCATATTACATTTGTATGCATACAAATGTCTGCATGCATATTCACACAATAGAAGATGTAGGTAAGTTAGACATATAAAAGAACACTATTTGCTAAAGCCTATTTCAGATATTCATTAGATTAAAATTTCATTCTGTTCATAAGGAAAAATAGCCACCAAATTATAATTTATGTTTCCTCACCCTTTTATGAACTTGAGTTATACATCATTTCAACCAGATGTTGGCAAGTTAATCATAGTCTCAGCATGCTTCACTAACTTTAACATTGTTTCTGAAGTATTGTAAATTCTTCCCATAATCCAGCTCCTCTATTCTAGTTCCAAGAAAAACATATAGCAAACCTTCGAGCATTCATTAACTAAATGTTATTCAGTGAGTTATTTTTTTAAACCTACAGCTTTATTATTATAAATAATTGCTGGATTCACTAAGTAAATAGAAAACAATATAAGTCTATGAAACATAATATTAAAATTAAATTAAAATCTCATACGAGTGACAATTAGAGGATAATAGTGGATTATATTACAGTAAGGCAAGCTGCAGTCAGGGAAATCATTTTTCAATATTAATATTCAAATGATAACAAGGGATATATGGTCTTGTACCTATAGTTATTTTACATTGACATCACTAATCTTCATCAAACATTTTGACATTAAAAAATTAGTTATCATATAAAATATTACTCTCACTAGATTGAATAGTGTTTTATTTTTCTACTTCATTTTCAACTTTTTCTTCCCCTAAAATATATGGTCAACATCCTTATATGTTTGGAAATTATGATGAATATAATGCATTTCATCTGTGTTCTTTTCAACAAAACACCAGTGTCCATCTAATGTTAAACATGTAAATATTAATAGAAGTTCTACCATTAGTTAAGTAAGTTGTCTGCTCATATTTATGACTGAATATTCACAACTTCATTAGCATTATGAGAAGTCAGAGTGGGCCTGTTATAGAAAAAATGTTTAACTTTGTTAAACCTGATATGTTACCAAACTTGATGGACTAGCTGCTTTTGTAGATTATACAGCTAATCAGGAATTCCTACTTTGCAATTTAGAGAAATAGTTATAGAGGACTACCTGAGAGAGTAATGAAAAATTAACTAAACAAATGAAATCTACGAGCAGAATTGTACTGGCAATGAACATGTTTAACTAACTAACTATCTATACTGGCAGTGACCAAAGGATTCCCAGGCATAAAATTGATTCTGGATCCTAGAGATAGATTCCAGAAGTCATTTTATACTGGCACTAACCCCTTTCTAAATCATGGGACATTTTGGCATCTGAGGAAGCTATCAAGGTATCTCAGGTAACAAGGAGTGGGGAGCTCAAGACCTTAGATGAATGTTTAGCAATTAGATTAGACATATTTGAATATTTTTTTAAAAGTACCAGTGTGTAAGTAATGCCAATCTTATTAAGGGCTGAAGCAACAAATGGGCACATCTAAGAAAAGTGATCACAAGCAATATGTAAAGTTTTATTTATTTGAAGATTTTTTGTATTTATTTTTTGTACATAAGAGCTGGGGCATAGGCCAGAGGTGCAGGGGTGAGAGAATTCACCAGAGAAAGAGTGGCGAGCACAATAGGCAGATCTACTGAAATATACTGCTATGGGGAAATGTGGGTGAGACAGGAGAGGTCTGCTGTGCCACCTGTGGGCTAGTTCCCTGGCCAGAGATTGAACTCAGGCCATCGCAGTTGTAGCATTGAAACTTAAGCCCTAGGCCACCAGGGAGGCCCTAGTAAAGTTTTGTTTTTAAATTAAGCATACTGAACTTATTAAAGCGGGTGTGGAGGGCTTGCACAGTCACTGTACTTAGACTGTGATATAATAGAATCTTTTCTGATTCTATTAAGGTATCAGTACCTGAGTTTCTTAAAGTTGAAAACTAAAGAGTCAGAATAATACATTATGTGAGATAATTCTTAATTTGGTTTCCTGCAGATGCTAACACTGAGACATAGATTTCAGCACTAGTAATTTTGAGGGTAGGTGCAGGGAATTTTGCTGGAGAATGAGGAAGTGATATAGGAAAAAAAAGTTAATTAAACTATGTGCTACTAAGCCAGTCACAGCAGTGGAAACATATCTTAATTGTTTTTAATATCTGGGAATTATCACTATCGAGGTTTGTATTATTTATTTATGGGCCAGATTCTGAGGGTCATTGACTGAGGGCAATTTCAGGGAAGAAGAAAGATATTAATTCATTGGTCCTTCTTGATGCCTGTGAGTATAATCACACCTTTCCAGTGTTTTGGCATAAAACATAAATGCGCTCAAACCCAGAAATGCTGAAGTTAGAACTTGGAAATGTTAGAGGTGTATGGGAGACTGCTATCAAATTTTTTTCTTTGGGTTACTAGTTGGGCTGAACTAGACTACCCTCAGTCAAATCTTAGTGAAAGAGACCATGGAGCTTCTTCAATCAAAATACTTGTAACTTAGAATAAAGTAGTGACCCAAGTAAAAAGAACTCAAGATCATGGCAAGAAAATATTTTAGTATAGTTTGTAACTAATTCTGAAGACTTTTCCAAAAGACTTTCTGTTAACTCAATCTTTGTATTCTATAAAACATGCTTGAGGATGGGAGTAGGAAAGGTATTCTTTGGGGCCTATGCATGAAGTCAGAGTAGTGAAGAGTCACGACAGAATGGCTATGATATTTATAGAATACCTAATGCTAGCTTTCAATGACAACATTTTTTATCAGTGGTGAATTAATAATGAGCTATGGAATGTGCTCTCTCCAGTTGAGTAAGATGGTTAAATGCATATCTGGCCATGGAATATTTAATGATTGTAGATGAGTAAGATTCCAATTTAGTAGGTGATTTTTTTCCACTTATTTGAAAGGCATTTACTTGGGAAAAATATTATTCTTAGTTGAAAAACAAGGGTAAAAGTCTCATAATGTAGAATCTTAAAATAACACTTGAAAAGCAAATATTAAGAAGATAGTCCACTATAAAAATGGATGGGACTTATAAATGCTCTCTTCATAAAGATAGGCTTATGATCAAGAAATATTATGTGTCATTAGCAAAGTAGGAAAATGCAAACTAAAATTACAATGTGATATCATTAGTGTACCAACTCAGTGTTAACATTAAAATTAGTCACAATTTAAGTCTTAATGAGGATGCATAAATGTAGAAATTTGTATTGACTGGATGACAAAAATATTTTGGTTCTCCTAAAATCCTGTTAAAATTAATTGCTCAACAGTACTTGGTTTGAACAAAAAATTATATGCAGAAATTATTTCAACTACTATTTGGCATGGAAATTTGTAGAATCTCTTCTTACAGTTTTTTTTTAATTTTCATTATACTGGAAATTGTGTATAGACTATATTTTTTTCCTTTCCTATTTTTCACTAATATGTAGCACATAAAAATTGAGCTAAATAAAGCAAAAATAAACTTTTAAATTGTAAGACCAATAAGTAGTTAGCAAAGAGAAGTGGGAAGAAGTCTGGGTCAGCTGAAAAATAAATTTCAATTGTATTGTGAACGATAGAATTGGACTTTTACTGGTGAACTTATTTATGATACACAGACACTGATTTATAATGAGGCACACACAAAACTTCCATAATGTTATAATGCAAAGTTTCTTCAATAACTTTTTTCTATGGGAAAAGGAAATTTCCTGTTCAAAAACCATTAAGTGAGGCCAAGTAAGGGTAATTTCTGTAAGTAAGCAGAATCTGTAAAGTCGGGTATAAGAGTCCACACAGGGAGAGAAACAGTATCTTGAAAGAGACTGCTCTGCCACAAAGTGTTGTAACCTGAAGGCTGAAAACACTGTGGGTTGTATCAGTGAGATGTATAGGAATCCATGTTGGGTAATGAAGGTGTTTGCATAGTGCAGAAACATTGATGATAGTAGGTTAGTTACATCAAAGACCTTTCATCACAAAAACTAGGATATTCAGAATAACTGGAAGAGGATTTCTCACTGTTACAGAAGGGATTTAAGATCTAGAAAGGGAAAAAAACAATAAACCAGTGGTACTGGATTGGACTTGTAATGAACTCATGGTTTTCAAATCTGGAAAGAATTTAAATGTCCATTAACTCAATAGGTAAATTACATTATATTCAGAATAGAATACTAAACTGCAATAGAATCATTGCTAGCTACAAGTAATAATGTAGCCAAATCTCATAAATATATTTGAACAAATTATGGTAGATGGAAAAGATTGTATACATAGTGATTTTATGTAACTTTAAGAGGCAGCAAATAAGTGTTTGTGGTTGATAGTTCAGCTGGTGAAAATATTACTTTAAACATGAAAAGGTTAAAATTAAATTCAGAATAATGATAACCTTAAGAAGGACCAGGTACAGATTGGGGTAGGAGGCACAGGGTGGGTTTCTTGATTTTTTTCTGGTTTCCTAAGCTACATGAAGGCTACATGGGTGTTTGCACTCTGATAAATATCTAAGTTGTACAATTTTGTCATATATGCAATATTTTACAAGCAAAATAAAGGTTGTGTGTGCATCTATGGAATAGAGAGTAGAGAAGTGGTTATGTTAAAAATAGTAGTTTTATGCTTACCTGAGACTTCATAGTTTTTTTTTTTAAGATTTATTTATTTATGTATACTGGAGCTGGGGTATAGGCCAGAGTCCAGGGAGTTGAGAGGATTCACCAGAGACAGAGTGAAGCTGAACAGGGAGACTGACCAATTGAACTTGTGTTGCAGTGGCTGCAGTTTGCTTCAAAGTGTGTTGCTTCACCCCCTGTGCCACCAGGCAGGCCCCAGATTACATAGGTTTGAACCCACTTAACTTAGTTAATCTTCATAACAAACATAGAATTGGATAATAGTATTTCCTTACTACAGATGAAAAATAGAACTCCTAGAAAGGAGATTTTTAAATGACATTTCAGGTAGGAACCATAAAATCTCTAGTCCAAAGTTCCAAAACCAACGTTGTGCTACGATCTGGTCTCTAGTGCAGTGCCTGATATATAGTAAGCAATCAATGGGTGTGCTGAGTTAAAAAATATGTTACAACTATGGTTCCTTCTTTTGTGCTCCAGCAGCTCTCTTTTTATTCATCTGTTTCTTCTACTAAAACAATCTATCATAAATGAATATCTGTGTCTGACTTTTCTCTTGCACTTAGTTTTTGAGGGCAAGTACAGAATCTTACTCACTTTTGTATTTTGTTTGTGTATTAGGTCTATTATAAAATGAGGGTCAAAAATAGTAGTTGAATTAAAAAATAATCTACTTGGAGAATCAATGCTGATATGCTTAGAGAAAAGAGGAAATACTTGTTTAACTTCATTGTAATTACTGTAAGTCTATAACTGCAAAGTATTTCTAAGTTCTTCTCAATTAATACCATGCTAAAGACCTGTTACAGAGATTTGAGATTTAAACTTAATAAAGAAGGTGATCTTGTGCTAGTTATGTGCCAATAAATCTGCTTCTAGCAATTAAAATCCTATAATCGCTTTGTTTCCTAAATTCTGTAATTAAAAATCCATTTTTTTCTCATTTAAACAAAGGAGTAAAAGTAAATATGAAGCTATATTTAAAATTATTTTTTGTAAATGTGTTCAAAATTTTAGTTGAGTTTTAAAGTCATACAAAGATCTCTAGAAGCTTTATTAGAAAAAAAAAACTAATAATTTACTTGTGGTAAATTAATGATTATTTTTCTATTCCTAGATTAGTTCCTTTGCCTTTGTTCATTATCTTCATATAGGAACTACATGAAATGAATATTATGGGGAAAAATCACAGTAAGAAATTGTGCTCCTCCACAAAATTTAGGTCAATATTAGTTAATAGCAACAGCACAATCTTGATTGTACCCAAAGTGTAAGAAATATTATAATTGATTTAAATTTTCCCTCTGGTCCCCCAAAATCAATAAGAATATGTAAAAACATAATTATAAGCTTATTGGAACCAGTGACAATGTTGATCAATATGACATTTATATTGTGTTAACTATTAGCAAAAAATAACACTACATGTAATATAAGGATTTCACTAAATAGTAACAAAATGCCTTTGCAGGCCTCCCTGGCAGCACAGAGGTTAGGGTCTCAGCGGTCAAGCTATCACCAGCCACTATAGCATGAGTTCAATCCCTGGCCATGGAGCTAACCCACATGGCTTAGCATACCTCTTCATTTTCACCCGCTATTCCCCTCAGTAATGTATTTCAGTGCATTTGCCTGTTCTGCTCCCTACTCTGTCTCTGGTGAATCTTCTCACTCCCCACCCCTGTACCTCTGGCCTACACCTCAGTTCTTGTATGCATTAATAAATAAAATAAATCTTTAAAAAATGCATTTGCATTGGAGATATAACAGGAAGGTTTCTTAAAATTTCCCATGTTCCAGCACATTAAAAACTTAAAAAGTCTTCATTTATATAAAAAGAGACATTTGCGTGTTAAAATTCTGATTGCAGCAAGCATGCTCTTCACATTCAGAATTTTCTCATTTTACATATACTGAGTATTTCGTACATTTATCCCAGATGTTCCCAAAGATTTCTGATTATGATAATGTTGGACATTAAACTTTGTTGTAAACAACTATAAAACGATGCAAAATTATTTTTCTGGCATTAGGCAGCAAAAGACTGTGGTCCTTGAGAAAAAAGGAAAACACAAGATGAGCTTTATATTTATCTAGCCCTTTTGCATGGTGACACATTTAAAACCACAGCATAGGGAAATGGAGTTTAGAGAATAGTGGTCTTGCTATATGGAAGAAACAGAGATTGGATTTCATGGCTGGTGAAACTGATGGAGATTAGCTTAACTTTATGGGAGAAGCTAAGGGAGATGAGAGACCTGAACACAAAAATGAACTACATAAATTTTCACAGAGACTCCTTTGAGTCTTTGGTCAAATATTAAGCTTCACATACCCAGCATCATCCTTGCAGAAAGCAAATACTTGGGAACTGTGAGTTGAATTGCGTTTCCGAAGGTCACATATTATTGTAAGATGTTAGATTCCTGACCTACCAACATGCAGAAAATGGAAAGAAAACACTAAGAATTCAGTTAGATTCTCAGGAAATATACTCCAAGGAAACAGGACTATTTTATTCTGAGAAAGTGGATTATTGTAGACCCACCTATGTAAAGCTCAAAAACCAAACCTTGTCAGGATCAATATGAGAAATGGCAAGTAATAGAAAATTGAAAAACAAAAGTGGAACCACCTAAGTCTGGATGAAAACTAAAGAGTATAGAGACTATTTGAGGCAAAGGTCTTAGGAACTCTGGCATGCTTGGGCATGCCCCAACAGTGCACAGTGGAGAAGAAAATGAAACTATTCTTACACACAAAATACTGCCTAGGATTGAATAGGATTGAAAAATCACTTCTGCCAATCAGAACGCCACTGACTGAAAATCTCACTTTTGTAAAGTGGACCTGAGTGTGAACTCTCAGTCTTTTGAGAAGTTACTAGATACCCATCATTTAACATGTGATATGTTTGGATTAACATAGCACCTAGTTTTTAATCATTATGTGGCTCTTGAGATAAAGATTCCACTCACTAGAATAAATTAGTTCAGCATACTATGTGCCCAAGGATTTCTCTACCACTTTATCAGCAGGAACTTTTATAATAACTTGTTCATGTTCTGCACTTCATATTAGACCAGAAGTTCCAAAAGGTCATTATCAAATCTCTCTGGTCACACTTCTATCCCAATGCCAGGCACATAGACCAATATGTAGTAAACATATAATAAAACTTTTCTAGAACAAATGACCAAAGATGTAATATGTGCATGCATGAAAAAATTCTTAATTTATTTTGCTCTGTAGTAATTTAATATACAATATTTTTAAAGTTGTTTTATGATAGGTGTGTAAAAGATACTGAGGCCCCTATTTTTGGAAAATCAAAATTTCAGTAATTAAAAACCTTATTAAACTTAAATCCCCAATAGCAATTTCTTCAATGTGCATGAACAGGGGAGGGAGTATCCATGTGCAAGGGCACAAAATATATTATCCCATAACCCTCTGGGCTGTTCTCAGCCTGGGTGAGTAATCACTATAGCATCAGAGCAATTGACAAAGAAAAAGATTCAATTTAATAAGCATGTATGGAGAATTCACAGGGTTGTAATATCTAAAGAATAATGAAGATATAACAGGTTACTCATCAGGGAAAGAAGTTCCAGATTCTCTGCCCCACCTAAGAAAGGGTGGATCTGAGCAGGGAGGAAAAGCTAGAGAAGACAAGGAGAAAGAAGGCAGATCAAAAAGAACTGACAGAGGCACATGGAGCAGAGAGACTTGTGAAGAAGCTGCAATTGCTTTTTGCCTTTAGAATGTAGCACAAACTTGGGGGACATGGAAGGAGACAATGGAAAGAGACAGAAATGTGGGTGAGAGACCGATGGGGAGGCTGACAATGGCAGCCTTTATCTTGACTTAGGTTTTGATTTTGCCTTTTTTCCTCCCAGACTTTTTCTTCCCTTTCTGCCTTTTTATTATGGCAGTCCACCTAAAAGTGCCTTAGATTGTTGGCAGGGTTTTGGGTCTCCATAGCCCTGCTTTGGGCCAACTCTGTTTTTTTTTTTTTTTTTTTTTTTAACCTATGAGGGGATGGTAACTTTCGGTGTTTCATAAAAAAACTATTTGTTCTATTCCCTTCTTTCTATCGTACACTAAAGGTATTAAAATTTCTTTTAATTGAGGGTCTTACATGCTAGATGCAGCAGATGACAGAACTCATTTTGACTGTGCAGGTTTGGAAGTCCTGAGCTGCTCCTCACCCTGCCCTATAATAGAGGAAGTCCAGGAATATTTGTCTTTTTTTAGGAACTGGTATATCAAGAACAAAAAGAGAGGGACTTCACCTGGTAAAAAAGAAAGGGTGACCTTATCCTAACTCTGAGAATAAGTATGAGATGCTTAGATATAGAGAATATACTTACTGAATGAGACCTCTCTCCAGCCACAGTCTTTTAGGTCATAAATGTGAAAGTGGTTACAGCTTCTTTGATTAGTAAAACGGCAGTAGCTTAGGACATGTCGATTTCTACTTTGATTAGGGAGAGGGAAAGGGCTTAGGCAAGAATAAAATCTTCTAGCTTTTAGGGGCTGCAGCTGCTCTCAGGGAAAACAATCTTTATTCTTTGCATAAAACAATACACTTCTTGAGACTCCCAGGCCCTTCAACACTCTTTAGTTCTCACACCATGATGAAAAGAAGCCAGCACTGGGCCTACTAAGAAAAGCTTCTCTGGCCCTGTTGGGGGTACTGACCCCACACATATTTATTAAGTATGTATTTTGTAACATAACTTATACTGGGGGGAAATGAATTTACTTAATCTTCTCCTCCATTTATAGAAACTGGACAGAAAGGTGGTTAAAGAAAATCTGAAGATATAAAACTCTGCTAGTTTCTTTATGATGCTAAAGGGTGTGAGTTTTGTTTTCAGAGGTATTAGATATTCTTTGAATAGGAGAAGTAGGATCTGAGAATAAATGGATGGTGCAGAGGTAAACTCATCTAAATAATAAATGAGGAAATAGGAATTTTAAAAATTTAAGTTGTAAATATAGGAAGCAAGAAACTCCATGGTATGAGGGGCATGATGCTGAGCAAAGGAGCACCAGGAGATGGGATCTAGGCAGATGTCCAGAGCTGGATAAGAAGACTGTCAACCTGAATGAAACAATACTCCTTTAATGAAATAATGCTTTAGACTCAATATTTGACTTTTAGCCTTTTGTTATTGTGCATATTGATGAGTTTAATTTTAATCATGGAAACAGAATCTACTTCTGCATCTTAAATTGTGAAACTAAAGTAAAAAGAGTCATATAATGATTTGTGGGTCAAGGGAATTAGACCCTTGGCAGGAAGAATAAAAACATATCTGTATTATAATTTTATAGAAATGTTGAGAAGGTCATTCCTTAGGGAGCTGATAGACAACTACATCCAATTTTATTTAAAATTCCAAGAACAAAATATCATTGGCTAACATCTGGGTCCCATTTCTTTGACTGATTCAAGAAATTTCACAGATGATTTTGACAAATCACTGTTAATTTCCTTTGGTTGAATAGCCACTTAGATTTATTAAACATCTTCTATTCTTTTGTTCTGTTAGGCATTTAACATTTTTGAGAAGCTAATATAAGTAAATGCTATGTGGAATGTATAATTTAATCATAGAGAATAATTTGATCATGAACATAAAATATGGTAGAGAATATTCCATAATCACATCAATGATTATACAAGGCAGGACAATTGAAGGAACATGAAATAAGACAAATAAAATGTTTGAGGGACATTTCTTCTATTTATAAAGAAAAGATCTTTATATAAATATAATTTACATTGGGCCTAGTAGCAACAAACCTTGAATAATAATAGAAAGGCTTTGATCATTTGGTGATAGAAAATATATTCTATTCAGAGTGAGTAGGTACAAAACAATGAAGAAGAAAAATATATGGATTATAGGTTGAACATCAATATCTTGTGTATTATAATGTGAAGAGATATAAATTAATAGATTAAAGCCTATAAGAGTCAGATCTCAAAAATATTCTGGTATACATATTGAAAAAAACTTCTTTTTGCGTGTGAAAATAAGTGAGAGTTAGACAAAGAGTTTATTAGATAATCCAAGTGAGGATTCAGTTCTGGGAAGCAATCCTACAGAGTTTAATCTGTGAGAGCTAATTCCATTAAACATGTTTGCATGTAGTTTATATATCTAGGAATCATGAGTCACTGAAATTAAGAAAGCAAATTCTTCACAGGAGGGACTTCTATTTCAGATTTTTTTTTGTACCTGAAATAATCTGATGCTAGAGGAAGACAAAGCAGAATTTAATTCCTTTCTTCCAAAAGAATGCACCGCTGAGATGCAAAGGCTAGGTTTCTATTGTTAAATTTCCTTTATCAGACTCCTTGGTTGTTAGTGGTTCGAAAAGACTGGCTTTACCTTCAGACAGCAGATTCCTGCAGACACTATGGATCCTGTAAAGATGACTTTGCTCTCAGGTCTGCTATACTTGCAGGGGAAGGGGAATACCTCAAAAAGTTCTACAATGCATGAACAATATTCTGGTTCATACATAAAAAAATATATACCTTAATATGTATGTATATATGTAAAGAAAATGGAAGCCTTTTTGCGATCTATAAATCATTATGCTAAGATTGACTATTGACTAATACAACACTTTGCTTAGAATTTATAAAAGAAACATATAAAAATAAATATTTTAATAAAGCACTGTGTGTATACATTGATAACATATGAATTAAATATATTTATATATCAATTTTGTACTTACATATACACATGTTTATATAATACAGTAGACCCATGAACAACATGGGGTCTATGGGTTCTGATGCTCAAGTAGTAGAAAGTTTGCATAAAATTTTTGACTCCCTCAAAACTTAACTAATAGTCTGCTTTTGACAAAAACAAAAAAGTAGTAGCTTTGAATTTGAAAAGGCAATTGGCTATTTTTTTTTAAAGAAATTATTGCATTGGACAACTTTTTTCTTACATAGGGCAACAGAAACATCTCATTTAGTGTAACTGTCAATTATGTTGAATAGTATGCTAAAACAACATGACTTGTTTAATCATTATTACCATCATCATTTGGAGGTTCCAAAATTATTTTAAAGCACTAGACTCTATTAAATTTTTAAAAATGTGGCTAAGTTGGATTTTTATGTTAGAAAACTTGGTTTTCTTCTATATCTTAACATTTATTTCTAAGGTTTACATAAAAGCTATTTGAAGAAAATCTACTAATATGAGTTTAGGTAAGAAGAAAATATTTATAGGGGGACATTTAGTAAAGAATTCCCACAATTCCATCTGAAAAAAACCAAGCTTCTGAATTTTATGATAGAAAAAATACCTTGACACATTAAATAATACATGTTTATACAGCATAAATAGTAAATAATAAATTAAACAGCAATGCCATTTCCTTGTAATGTTGATGAGAAAATAAATAAATGAATTCTCAGTCAGCACCAATCTCTATGTGGAGCTTCCTTCATGTCTGCATAGCCTTTCTCTGAGTACTTGGTTTCCTCCCAAATTGAAAAATTTTAATTTTTTAAAAGAGGTAACATTGGTTTACAGCACTATATGATACAAGGCATGGGATCATGCCTCCTCATATGCTTGTTTAGACAAAGCACATCATATAGCTTACCCCAAAAGTTGAGTGGGAATGTGATAGTGTAATCTAAATGTAACTAGTGGCTGAAGCCAAAGATTATTTTACAGGTGGTGCCCCTTGGAAGGGGTGCTGGGGAGTATTGATAATCCCAGGAGAAATGCAAATAAAGTATTGGTGGGGGTGGAGACTAATAAGAAATATGAAGTGCTGCAGAAGTAGCCCCAGGATCCAGTGTTCAGGATTAAACTTTTGGGATATCAGTGTTTTTGGATCTTCAGCAATTCCTGGGCCAATGATTTCTGCTTCCACCATTCTGATCTTCCAGAAGGTTCTTGTGGCCTCTGAAGGATGTGGAGGCTACCTCAGAGAGGAAATGTTTGGAGGCTTTGCAAATAGCAAAGTGACTGAAACAATTCCTAGCTTTGTTGTTGTTATATTCTGGAAGGAAAAGGAGACCTGGAGCTGGGTGCCTTGCTGAGCTGTGTGCGTATGGCTCTTTGTCAAATTGTTCAGCCACTGTAGCTACTGTTTTGAGTATTGTTTGTCTGGTGCTGTGCTGGCATCTCGGCAGTTCCGTGAACATCTTCTGTTGTGTCTTCTGCTGGCTTCGTGAGTTGGATTCTGTTCTATTGTCTGGCTGCCATGTGCTCTTGGCCTTCAGTTGTGGGGAGACACCATGTTGGGAGCCTTTAAAATACTGGACACTGCTTCAAGTGAAGTAAACGGCCATTCATGGTCTCAGTGGCTTTTTGTCTTCTTTTGTTAAATAAATCTTATTATTGTTGTTCTCTGAACCTGAGTAGTCTTTCAATTGTGTGTGTGGGTAAAGAACTCAGATAGTGACTAGTAAACTATTTAGGCAGTGTCTTTGATCAGATTCAGTGCCCCTTTGCTGCCCTGTATCGTAGAGGGGCATTCCATGTTACTTGTTCCACGTAAGTAAGAATGGAGCTGAACATTCAGGGGAAGATAAAGTCTTGGAAGAGGAGTCTAAAAAAGGGATATGACTTAGAGGCACTTAGACATGAGAAGAAGTCTTGCTTGCTTTTCGGTCCTGGACTTGTACAGGGACTTGGGCAACATGGAAAGAGACACTTGAAAGAGATGTGGATAAGAGACACATGGGAGAGGCTGACAATAGCAGCCATTATCTGCACTTATATTTTAACTTTGCTCTTTTCCTTCCAGATTTCCCTGGTCCTTTTTCCCCCTTTACTAGTATTCCCCACCAGAAAGTGACTTAGAATTGTTGCAAGCTTCCAAGTCTCAGTGGTCTGCTTAGGACCAGTCTTATTTGATAGAACATTTACCCATTAGGAAGTAGGTAACTTTGGGGACTTCATTTAGAAACTATATTCTTTTCTCGTAGTTGCAAACTAGTTGTATTGAAGTTCTTTCTATTGAAGGCCTCATGCAGATGGTAGATGGAAGAATCGATTTAGAGAGCTCAAAGTTTGGATGGGACATGCAAATGAGGGTGTTTCTCATTCTTTCCACTAACAGGAGGGCACTATATGGTGAATGCTAATATGCATAACTCAGATTCCCTTTTAGCAATGGAGACACGTTATTTCTTGAGGTGAGTACTGCTGAAAATCATCTTTCTAATGTCAGCTCAATTTAGGAACTGCCTTAGTCAAAGAAGAAAGCCACCATGCCAAAGACAATACCTCCATCTTTGGGCAGCTGTATTTAGTGACTGGTTCACACAAGACTGTTAAAATCTGGCCCTTTTGCCCCAACTGCTAAACAGTTCTGAATAGTAATTTCATTTTCAGATCTCCCTGTAGGGTCAGATGAGTCCATAGAGACTTAAGAAGTTCAGTTTCTCCATCTGTCCAATTCTGCTTTTCATTCCATTCCACAGGTATTGAGCCTAAGGTCATTCCTTAATTTATTTCCTGCCACTAATCTCCACCTGAAAGACTACATCCCAGGGATTCCTACCTGTAAGACTCTGAAAACTTAAATGGAAAACGCATGGCTCCAGGGAAAGATAAATTGAAGTCATGAATGCCATCAATTTAGCACAACTTTCTAGTGTAACATTCCAGCAGGTGAGATTTGATCATCCTTCAAACTGTATCACAAAGAAGATATTTTTTGTGACATGTATTTCCTTATGATCTCTCTTCCAATTCTGTTTTAAAATTTACCAACATTATAGTCACCAAACATAATAACTAACTTGTGTTTACATTTTTATATTTTTTCTTCTAGGTTATATTACTGCCTGTATTAGAATGTCTTATTTCTGTTGCTTTTCAAGTAAAAATTTAACTGTATAGAAATTGAATCCAAATCTTATTTTCTGAGACCTCATATCTTTTCTGATTGCTCCCAGTTAAAACTGATCTGATTCCTCTTAGTAAATTATATTACACTTTTGAACTTACCATGTCATATTTGATAATTTATATTCTTGCCTCACCTCCTGATGAGATCCCCAAGGGTAAGGATTCTGTCAAAGTCACTCTTTTTCACTGTTTAGGTCATCTAGAAAGGTAACTTTGCATAGTTTCCTTTTTAATATTAAAAACTGAATGATTTAAGAAAAGTCATGTGTTGCCCATGGTCTTCCCTTAAGTTCTATAATATAGCAACATTTATCAACATACATCAAATTTAACAACTCTTCTCTACAAAGTATGTGTGTATGATTTTTATAGAACAACCATATCAAATGAAAATGGTAAGGAAATATGTACAACTCTGGACTTATAAAGTATAGAGACTGATGTAGTTTTGATGAGATGTTGGGTTCAGTGAACAGAATCCTTGGGCTACCATTAAGAAAAGTTTTGGAAAAGTTCCCTTTTGGTGGCATAAGAGAGTTTATCCAGGAGACAAAGACATTTACATAGATACAGACAGGTGAATAATACATATTAAAAGGATGCATTTATAAGGAAAAGTAGAAAGAGAAAAAAGAGTAACACCTACATAAACAAAGATGGCAGTCTTAGGAGAAGAGTATTTTGTCAGTACAGAAATTGTTTTGATATAGTGTTCTTTTGAGAAGTGGTTTATTCCTTTGTGGAATTGTTGCTTGTTATTAAGTTAATCACTTTTAAAATGTGACTCAGTTAATTTATAAGGGCTGGGATTCTCTATAGGAGGCACATAATAGTCTTCTATAAACATATCCCTGTCTCTAGTCCATGCCTATGGAGTCCCTTTGTAAGGATTGATAATCCCCATTCCCCATTTCCCAATAGGATCTGAGGATTTTTTTTTTTTCATTTTAATAGCTGGTTTAGTGATGATAATTATCTCTACCCCCACTTCCAGTTTCTGGTCTTGTGGTCTTGTGATGTGTCTGTTCCACATTTACTATTCTACGCCTTCATCAGAGATGGTATATAGCAAGCTAAAAATCTTAAACTTATTGGCTTATAGAATTATAAGCAAACCAATCACTCACATAACTAACATGTATATATATATGAATATTTTAAAATAATATATATATATAGTTTTAAGGGATTTATTTTATTTAGTTTTAGTAAGGCATGCAGATACACACATGAGCATCATTAAATACTCTCAATTTAAATTTCCTTAGAAATAGGATGCACTGTGCTAGTCAAGACCACATAGAGAAGGACCAGGGTAGGTCAGGAGTCCAAAAGAGTATGGGCAAAGCCTGTACACATGCCTTAATTATGATTTCTGTGGGAATTACGAGTGAGAAAGGGAAAGTAGCTAAAGCATTGTTCACTTTAAGCAATTTTAGTGGGCCTTGATTATAGGATCTGTCCCTAGCTCTCATACTTCCTCTGGGGTGATTAAGGCAAAGGATTAGTGAGCCAGGGGGTTGGAGCACAATAAAGGAGGTGATTAGAGTTTGAACTTTTGGATTTGTGGTTTTGTATATGAAAAGTAGACTCTAGGTGAGTTGCTTACTATTTTAGAAATCTGCTATCCCTAGGAGAGGCAGTTGCTCCAGAGTGAGCAATGTCTTAAGATGTTAAAGAATTAAAAAAGAAAAGAAAGTATAAATATATGTAATACACAACAAGGTATATACTTCTTTTCTGACCAATGTGACCATATTTTTATAACTTCACCATTGCATTTATCCTTAGTTTGCTCTCAAGGAATATTTTATTATGCAATATTTATTCATACTGACACTAAAATAAAGCTATGCAACTATTTATACAACTTACCTTATACTAGGAATTATCCTACTCTAATCAAGAAGCCTTTTTCTCATTAATAACATAAATTTACCCTTTGACTTAACTTTTTAATTTAATTTGTAATCAATTGTAGCTAACAAGATGACTTATTTGCCAAGCTAATTGCAATATAGCAGTTCTTTCTTTTATTACCTCACATTATAAACCTTCCACATTCTTAACATAAGAGTGAACAAATTTTATTCTTCCTCTAAGAAACTCCAAGGAATATTTTATTATTTCAGTTACTCATCTGTTTTCAATTCCTCAAGAGTTTCACTGTATACACAAGTCAATATTTCACCAATTCTTTTCATTAAAAAGTTATTATCACTGGAATCTAGCTATAGTTCCTGCTCTGTGCTCTTACATGGGAGGTTTTAGATGAAAAGCATTTGATTTCTAGATTAATGTGGTAGAATGTATACCAACTCCATTTAACTATGAATTTTATAACATAGTTACCTTAGTCATCAACATTAAAAGTAAAACTATAAATTTTTGTGCATAGAATGTATCCTTGAAAGTGGCAATGTTCTCCAAAAATTCTCAGTTCTTTAAAAACAATGGGAACACATACAAATATCACAAAATTAGCATATTCAGAACTCTGGAAACTACTCCAAGTCTTTCAGCAATCTGGAGAACATGAATGCAACAAAAATAGCCGAATCTTAGCAAAAACAGTGTTATGACATTGTAACTATGCCATTCCCACCCCCATTCATTCCTCAGTAGCCTTAAAAACCACCATTCTGCAATCAATATAAAAATCATCAGCTTGGCAGTCACTGGATAAGGCTGCATTAAGTAGTACTTTTTAGAGATATTTTACTAGTTTACTTCTCTGATGCTTTCCTGGAAGATTTCACTTGCAAGAATGTCTTTATTTGACCCAGATTGGAGCTCATCCAATATAAACATCCTTTGGCCCAGGTTGTTTGTCAAAAACAAATAAAGCCTATTTCTTTTTAACTTCACAGCTGCTTTAGGTAGTGGATAAGAGTTGGAGCAAACAACAGTTAAACCAAAAAGCTTAAAACAAAAAGTCATAGGGGCTTTGAAAAACTCTGCTTTTCTGGAATCTAGAAAGCCACACTCATGGATAGAACTGTGCCTGGATAGGACTGAGCTGTACAAGCTCTTACTTCTGACTGACCTAGAATCTTTATTATCAACAAGAAATGAAAGCTAAAGCACAGTTTCTAACTGCCTGACTGTGTGTGGAAGGTTTGCCTCAACTTAAACTCAGAAATCCTCCAGGAAGCCTGGGAGATTAATTTGTTGCAGCTTTTTAAGGAAATCTTTGACTTATCACTAATGAACCACTGTGTGAAATGAACAGAAATTTTAATGGTCACATGGGAAAATGAAAAAGACTTTACATAATCAGTTCAAAATGCCCTAAAACAAAAAGAAAGGGAGGAGGTAAATAATCTGATTTTCAAAATTCACAGGTATTCATCATATGCAATTTTTAAAAATACATGCAAAAAAATAAGAACATATTGGAATATAGGAGAAAAAAGCTGTAAAGTAAAACTATTCTTGAGAAGGACAGCATGTTGAAATTACGAGACAAAGACTTTCAATCAGCTAATTAAAATGTGTGCAAAGAACTGAAATGATGCATAAATAAATAATGGAGGGTATGATAATCATGTTTCATTCAGTATCAAATATCAATAAAGAGATAGATTTTATAAAAAGAACCAAAATAGAAATTCTGGAGTTGAGAAATATATTTATTATGGAACTTAACAACACATCTGAGCAAGCAGAATAAAATATGTGTAAATTTGAAAAATGGTAAATTGCAACTCTCTAGTCTGAGGAAGAGGACATATAAAGAAGGTAAACAGATCTCAGGTAAATAGTGAATACTATTTTGTATACCAAACATGGGTATCCCAGAAGATGGGAGAGAACAAGTCAATTGAGAAAATAATTGTTAAAATTTTACGAATTTGGTGATAAATGAAAGCTCACCTAGGCCCCTAGGGCAGCAGTTCCAAGAAGCCAGCAGTAACCAAGATAAGATGGCGACAGCTAGTCGCTCCTGATTTGGAACAGGATGACATGTGACTTAGGTAGCTCAATCCCAGTGGGGATGCGGGGGGTGGGCGGGCCTGAACGCAACCTGGGAGGCTTCGATATGGAACACCGCCAAAGGACAACTTCTTCCCACAACCTTCTCGCCAGAAGGAACTTCAAAAATTTCCACTCTTAAGTACCCTACGCGTGACTTCCCTCACCCCTATTTGGGGACTCAGAGAACCTCGCCTGGGAGTGAAATAAAAGTTCCTGCTGGTGAGAAAAGTGGCCTGACTCTCTCTCCCTCTATCTCTCTCTCTCCTTTGCTCTCTGATCCAACCATGCCAAAACCTTTCAATAAACAACTTCTCTTGATAAACAACCTCTCTCTCTCTCAATATACATCTAAGAAACTCAACAAAATTGAAGTAGGAATAACACAGAAAATGAAGCTAGATCCACATAATCAAAAACATTGAAAGACATTGTGAAGTGATAATCTTGAAAGAAACAAGGAAGGAATAATTCTTCCAGTTCCAGAACACCTCAATAATATTATTATTGTTTCTCAAAAACAATTATTATTATTTCTCAACAGAAAACAATGCATCCAAAAGACAATGGGATAATATCTTTAAGTTTGTGCAGCTGTTGAGGTGGTAAATTTTACACCCCAAATTATATAGTCTTGTAAACAAATGGCAGATCAATAAAATTTAATTGAAAAAGTGTCATTGAAAGAAAAAAAGAGAAGGGCCTCCCTGGTGGCACAAGGGGTTAGGGGTTAAGTCACAGCACTGTAAAGTGATCAGAAGCTACTGCAGCACTAGTCTGATCTGCAGCCCAGCTCAGCCCACCAGGGAGCTTACAGATAAGGTGCAGCAGACCTTTCCTGTCTCACCTTTTACTCCCCTCAGCAGTGTTTCAGTCAATCCATCTGTTCTGTTCCCCACTCTGTCTCTGGTGAATCCTCTCACCATCTCACACATCTGCCTTGTAACTCAATTATTGTTTGGATAAATAAAGAAATCTTCAAAAAAAAAAAAAAGAAAGAGAGAGAACAAGGTGGTAAAAGAAAAGACTGGCAACAAAAAAATTCAATAGATATCAAAACTATTCTTTAAAATTGAAGGAGGAAATTATGACATTTCAAGAAAAAAAAAAAAGAATTCTGAAGAAAGTTTTCACTAGCAAAGTGCCTTACCAAAAATACTAAAGAATATCCATCTGGATAAAATAGTGAAATGACACTCAACAATAAATTCATATTAATTCTAAGAATAAATAAATAGCACTGGTAAAAATTTCTTAAATAAACAAAAGTCAACATAAAAATATTGGGAAGGCTTTACTATTTTTTTTTTCCCTAACTGATTCATAAGACAAAAGACATCTATGCAAAGCAGCAAATGTTAATTTGTGTTGGTCTTACAGTATATAAGATGTAATTTAAATGTGTATAACAGCACAAAAAAGAGAGTGGTTAAAATAACAGAAACATATTGTTTCACAGTTTTGGTGGCCCACATTCTACAAGTGAGATGTTTAATGGATTGATTTCCTCAAAGGTCTCCGAGGAGGAATCCACTCAATGTCTTTCACCTGCCTTCTTATAGTTTGTTGAAAGGATAATGCTTCTACATGTCAAGTCTCATGACATGTAGAAGACTTGACATGTAAAGAGACTTGACATGTAGAAGCATTATCCTGACCTTTGTCATTATCTCCGTGTGTTTCATTCACCAATGACTCCTCATCACTTTAAGATATACACGTATACCCTGCTATTGAAAAGTAGAGCGTTTCTATAAAAATTTTAGAAAGCCAAAATTGTATAAAGTGAAGCAATTATCACTATTTTAATTGGGAAATTTTTGCACATTTCCAGGCTGAACACATAACCTACCAAATAGCATAGAAATCATAAAATAACACTAACATATAAAAACAGGACTGATATGATAAGTACTCATCCTGTATTAAGTAGTTTCTGGGGAAGGAATTAGGGGTTATCACTTTCAGTGCTCTGGATTCTTGCTATCTAGAATGCCTGCTACAAAATATAAACACAACACAGTATCCACTTTTCCTATTGGTTATAAAAGCAGAAATTCTCTTTGGACTTAGCAAAAACAGAGAAAACTTTAAGTCTTTCTAAAGGTAAAGTGGCTTCACACAAACTTTCTAAAAACAGAGGAAATCTCTAAGGCTTCTGAGACTTTGAAACTTGAATTCTTTTAAGATTCTTACCACTCCCAACTTCACACACAGCTCAGTTTCAGTTTCTTTGCATTGATAAATCAGGTAAGGTGCTGATAATCCATTGCCCTTCTTCTTCAAATATTATATTACTCATCTATTCCATTTAATTTTGTGCTCCTGATGCTGCATATTTAAATATTTTATATTTTTGTGTGTCCTTAAGAGTTGTTGGATATAAACATATGTGTTGAGTTCTTCATATTTACTCATAAAAAAACCAATAATTTATTTGAGTTTTATGTCATAGTTCAATTCTATGAGATTTGTATTTTAGTCAGATATTTATTTTTCTAATTGTTCTGTGTCATTAGTACATGATATGAAGTTATCTGCTGATGAGGACTATGTGACTTGTTTACCATCTCTGCTGACTCCTTTTTCCCTGATGAATTGGTTAAAGAGCAGTTCAAAGACTGCAACAGAACAGGTCTGAGATAGTGTACAGCATTGTTTAGCTCTTTTGCAGATATTGATGTAACATGGGTCGTTGAATGGTGTAATTTCCACTGTACAGTTGCTATTGATCTCTCCCAGTGAGTCAATATGTGCTTGGTTTATTCTGAAGTCATTTAGACAATCGAGGATGACCAGAGATTTCACAGTCAAATTCTACCCTGTGGTCTACTAATACTGTGCAAAAGAGCACAGTATCCCATTCACTCTTTATTTAACTGTCACCACTAGGTAATGGAGTTCTCTGATAAGAATCATAAATCAGAATTAAGATTGGATGCCTGTGGTCTTTTCTAATGTGGTTACTCATGCAACCAAACAAGACTGTAAGGAATGTGGTTTTGAAGCAAGACTTTAAAGTGTTGCAGTTCTTACTCTGTTAGCTACAGAATCTGGTATTAAGCAAGTTTCCTCAGTTTCATGACTTTAATATCTTCATATGTAGAATGCAAATAATAAAACAACAATAGTAGTAATGATATCTCCTTCTTGATATTGTTAAAATAAATGATTAAATATTTAATTATGTGATTTGAACCTGGTAAATTTCTAAATTACCTCTACTGCTGCTGGTGCTGTTGCTTCTACTGCTACTACTAAGTGGAAAAGAATTAAAAAACAGAGAGATCAGTTACAGAAAACTTCAAGATTGGCTACCATCTGAAGAAATCATTTTTCTGGAAGGACAGCTATATCACTGTCTCCTTTCTCTCTTCTTGTCAAGTCTTTCAAATTTCTAAACATTTACCTTAGTAATATTAGAAATTCTTCACAGGATAGGAACTGTTTTAGATAGATTCTTGAAAGGCAGTAACTATATTCTTTGTTAGTTTGGGGTCAGTGAAGGAAGGGAGGAAAGAAAAAGTCATTTCTAATAGCAATTCCATTCTTTGTTACACTGAAGTCTGTCTAAATTGCAGATCCACAATTAAACACCATGATACATAGTCTGAGATGTTCTCAGTTTACATTCCATCAAGCATACAATCTATTAATTATGATCTAGAAATCATCATACTTTGTATGTCTCCCATATTCTTTTACACTTATGTTTTTTAAAAATATAGTCCAGATTTGTTTTATTGTTTAATGAAGCTAATGATTTGGTCAAGAGGAACCTAAAGCAAAAAAGTCTAGTATGAAGGTAGTATTTTAAGATGCTTTTGGTTTAAGCAAATGATCTTATATATGAGCTTATTTTATCTTCAATTTATTTTGGGGGGAGAGGTGGCATTTTATTTACAGTGCCTATTAATGTGTCTATGACATTTTGAAATGAGGTAAGAAGATTCAGAGATGACCTATGTTGTAGTATAATGTTCATCCTATCCCAAAGACTCCCATAGATATCCTTTTCTACTCTCCAACATGGTATATTTTCCCATATATCCCATAATAAAATATTTTTGCTGCTATATTTTATATTATACCTTAAATATCTCTACTTGATCTTATAATTTTCATAGTTTATAATCTCTTTCTCTACTAATGTGAGTTTATATTTTCCATAGATATGAACCAGATTTATTTTTTACACAAAGATCATGATTTTATACCAAGGTTGGTATGATTAGATGAACCTTGCACTAACTTTAGGGGTGGCATAGGTAAAATACACTGAAAGTAAGCACATAACTTCAAATTCAATGGTTCTTTGCAGTTTACACTAATCTTCACTCTCTAGACAATGGTTAATCTAGAAAATTGTGAACTTTGATTCTTCCTATTCCAAAATCTACTAATATTGAAGATATCACAGTTCTATTTTATCCAGGAAAACAGAAGAGACTGGAAATCTTGCCAGTAGAGAATATAACAGAAATCGCCATATACCTCTTTCCATTCAGGTATGTGTCTTTTCATTTTTGATGTATGTTTCCTTTGCTTGCAGCTTTGACAGAATTGAAAACACTACTTCTCAGTTATAAATGCACAGGTAACTGAAGAAAGAGTCAATATGTATTTTGTACACTGCAGTTTAAAAATCTAGAAACTTTGAAATTTGGGGTGTTTTTACTATAAAATTTCACCAGAAGCAGTATCAACAGTGCTTGCCATCTTTGTTGGTATCACTGTGGAGTGAACATCTTTTCCACACCTTGGTGAAATGTCACAATTTCCTTTGTATCAGATACCAAAATTTCAGCCTTTGCACTTTCAGTGGGTTGAAATATCTATGAGACACCCTTAAATGTGAATTTCTCCAAGTATGATTTCATTTTTTTCCTATTACTTTCCGCATATACCAATGACTTCACAATTGCTAGATTCCACAATATCACCATTGGCAGAATTGTCAACATTTGTTATTTCTTCTACAATTCCATTTATATCCCATTCACATTTTACTTTCATAATACCATTTTCCTTTACTTTGTTGCTTTTTTGATTTTTTGGCCAATTCCACCTATTAATTTTCAATTTTGTCAATGATCATATAGATTTATCTTTATTATCTGAACCAAATAATATTTATACTAAATAATCATCAATAGGCTTTGATAGGAATGACATGATTTGTAAATGAATAAGATGCACATTATTTATATAATTTCTATATAAATTATATAAACATTATATATAATTTATATAAGCTATGATTTGTGGATCGTTAAGTTCTCAATGAAGGTTGTTTCATGCAAATACCATGTTACTTGGAATTTGAACTGTGTTGGAAGACTGGTATTTGATTAAAATATAGCAACTAAAAATTATGCTTATTGATATGATACAAAATGAGAATTATTTGACATATTTCTTCTACTTGATGATGATGGAGCATTGCTGCTCCTCCCACACTAATGTAATCCTAGATTAGAACAACCATAAACTCTCAAGTTAGTAGAACTTTAGATATTTAGTAAGGGCCCAGTGGTAAGCCAAAACCTTTTTCTTACAAGGAGAAAAGTTATTTGCAATGATAAACATTTTTTTTCAAAACCCCAGAGTTCTAAGATATTGAGACTTACCAGAAATGCTATACAAATCCCTAAAATAGTTCCATTTTTCTTCTCTTCTACAACTCCACAGACTGGCATTTTTCCCATATGCTGACAGTCTCAGTTCCAAATTTTATGATTTTATATCTTGAGAGAAGAGTAAGTATCTTAATAATTTTTCCTAACTCCCATTTGTTCAACTGTTGTGATTAAAAAAAAAAGCTATTTATAAAATGAAAATTTGACCATATAACTCCTCTACTTAAAATATTTCTATGTTTTTCCTTAGGACAAAGCCAAACTCATTAGCATAGAATAGAGTATAGTTCAAAATATGGTCCTTTCTCTTAGTCTCTATGATCCATTCTTTCTTATCACTTGTGGTTCCTAACAAATCTGACTAATACTCTTCATTTCATAAGGTGATTTCCATTGCTTAAGTTTTAAGTGAACAGCTATTGGTTATCTAACAAGATAATCTTAAAAATACATTTTTGACAATTTCTTCATAACCTATATAGCTGAAATAATTTCCATCTTCTAACTTTTGACTATTGTTATTTAGAAATTTGGTGCTTTATTCTTATATTCTATTTCTTTCAATATTCATGATTATCAGAAATCTATATTCCCCTGTTTCAATACAACCTTAAAAATCATTTCCCCCATCTTCTGTGGCAATATTTTTTCTTAGCCTACTCTTGTCTTGAGTTATACTTACTGTCTTCTGACTCTTCTCTTGTGTCCAACTCATTGTATTAGTTTTGCTCAATTTCCTACCAGAATTCTCTTACTTTGTTGATTTATGTTTTTCCTTGGATATTCATTCAATTCTCAGGACTTTAGATACAATCTTTGAATCAGTGATTTCTAAATCCATGTATTTACAACTAAACATCTTGAAATATACTCATAGCATCATCATACTTATTTGAAATCTTTATTTATCATTTCAAAATATTCAGTACATATTAAAGTAAATGTTTCTGTTCCTACCTCACAGAATATTTTTCTTCTTAATCTTTTAAGTGATAACATCATTATCCATTCAATTTTTAGAATCACTAATTCTTGAAAATTTTTCATTTACTTAAGTATATTTCACTCATGAAAAATAATTTAACATATTTTGTTTCCTATGTACCATGCTAAGCTAAAGATATAAAAAGGAATAGAAGACAAAATACCTGCACTATGGAGTCAAATGAACAGTGGTAAAGTGCTATAGAGAAGAAATGTTTCTCTGTGAAAGCAATGCTCACGATTTATTATTAGGGCTAAGTGCCATCATTTTTAAAGAAGTGATATAACTTGAATGTTGAGTTTCTCACATAATGAGCAGTACATATAAAACAAGAAGTTTTGTAAAAACATTTTATATTGTTTTGATCTCTTTAAATCCAACATATGTCTAAATCCTTTCAATGGTACCTCTTCAGTAAAATTCATTTTCTGCTTTCTATAAGGACTACAAGTCCTCAGTACCAACTATCATCATCTAAACTGTTAACTTTTGTTTTTTCTTTTACCCTAAATATCTATAGCAATAATTTCAAAAAACAGATTATATAACTTTCTTCCATTAAAAATAACAATTAGATACATTTCTATAAAACAAATACAAATCTTCACTTTATATGGAACTTTATATACTGCATCATAACTTATTTTCATATATATATATATATATATACACACACACCAAAAGCACATTCAAATGAAGCATTGTAATGTCTAAATGAGAAGTACCTAAACCAATAAATGTTTCACTATATGATCTTGGAGAGATGTACATTGAGCTCTTGGCAGTCTATCTATCTACCTACCTACCTATCATTGTCAGTTCTATATTTGTCTAGTTAGTTTATGCTGGAATGTTCCTAGTTTTCTTAATGGATTTTCATTTATCTTTTATGACTTACTGAATTCTTATGATCTAGATAAGTGTATTCATGCAATAAACTATGATTGATTTTTTTCTTATTTCCTTGAGATAGTTAGCTATACTTTCCTCTGTGTAGTATTTTCTATAAGGGTAATGGGACTTGACATATTGTATCATTGTACTATAATTGGATGTTTACTTATATTTTCTATGCAAAGGAATTTTGCTTTCTAACTTAGAGTTATGCCTGTTTCATGCTTTAGGGGCAATGAATATTTGTTAACTAAACAAATTTTGAAGCTTTTATCTAAATTGCTTTTAGGAATCAACAACATTGTTTTCCATAAAAATTCAGATTTTCATATATGTGTATACACATACATGTTTATGTATTTCTAATTAGCATAATGGAAAATTATATCTAAGGCAATAAAAATTAACAAAATAGACTCTAGAATCAAGAGTTTTCAAATATTTTTGGATTATAATGCATATAGTGCATTTGCAAAAACTGATCCTTGGGGCCTCCCTGGTGGCACAATGGGTTAAGTTGCAGCACTATGAAGCTATCCACAGTTTGATCCCTGGCAAGGGATGTGACCCACATGGTGTGGCAGACCTCTACTACCTTGCCTCTGCCCCCTCAGCAGTGTATTTTAGTCAATCCATCTGTTCTGTTTCCCACTCTGTCTCTAGTAAATCCTCTCACCCCTACATTTCTGGCCTGTACTCCAGTCCTTGTATGTATGAGTAAAGAAATCTAAAAAACAAACAAACAAACTGATCCTCTCTGTAGAGTGATGCAGAGAATCCATAAAGTTTATCCTGTTACTGTGAATAGTAGATGAGAAGCAGATGCTTGTTCTATCTAAGGATAGAACAAGACCTCATTCTCCAACTTTCTCTTCCCAGGAGTACAGTTGTAATGTACTTTGAGCAGTATGATGGAAGCTCTGGTATGTTACACACTCACTGCTACTGTCTACTCACTCACTCATACCACAGATTTTCCTTTCTACGTGATTGTATCAAAGACAAATTCTTTAGATAGTCTGAATTTTTATCTGTATCTATTTTTTTCCCTGACAGCAATCTTCATAAAATACTTAAACTGAGAAAGATGAGTAGAGACTTCCCTGTAAGAATAATCACGGGGATATTTCCTTGAAGACTTCCATTCTCTAATATTTTTCTTAAAACCTTAGGTCATTTCTCTGAAGAACCATCAATTTACACAAGTGTAGATTTCTCAGTCTATAATACTGATTTAATTGAAGCAGAGTAACCAACTATGTTAGTTTTTTGAAATTTAATTTAATATTTGAGATATCACTTATGATAATATTATACTGTTATCTGGCAAGAAACAGAACCACTAAATTCAGTTGTACTTTATTATGCATCAAATAGCTTATAAGTAAAAAGGAACTAATTAACATCACATTTGATTTGATTATAAACAAAATTTCATCCATATAGGAAAAGCTATTCATCCTTACATTCTATAAATTATTTTTGTTTTATGTTAGTTCATTTATAGTTACAATGGTAATTTATTAGTTATTGTGTGTTATAACAGTTTTAGCAAAATTGACTCATCAATTTAAGTTAGTGACTAATTTGACTGACATTTCTAATGACCATTGATTTTTGGTAAACTGATTAAGTTAATAAATATTATGTGATAATTTCATTTGATTATGAATTTTAAAAAGAATGAAATTATTAAGAGAAACTCATATATTCACTTATTTGAGCAATAATATATTTTAATATATTATTGTATCCACTTTTACTAGCAATACAATTTTTAATCAGACTGTAAAAAGGATATTGAATCAGTCAATTAGAGTGGAGAAACAATACTAATGAATAAAAGGAACAGCAAAGCTATCCTGACATTTGAAATTAGACAAATGTTGCATTGTATTCCACACATTATGTAAAATTTCTTATGTCACTAATTCATTCTATTTCTTTCTGCTAATGTCTAATTCAAAAATATTTCATGAATGCCTAGTATTTGCAAGTGCTCTGAAATGATTTATAGATTTATGTAAATACTAATACAAAGCTATTTGGAGGAAGTTCTATTGTAGATGATATAGAAATACTAATATGGTTATATCTTATAAGAAAGAGAAATAACTTTTTGTATTGGGAAGTGTGAGATGATCCTTTCCTACCATAATTCTAGATAATTTCATTTCCAAAGTTTCATAGACACAGTGATAAAATTGTTAATTACTCCTGAGATTCTCAGTATAAAAGTCCAATTTTAATATGTATCAGTATGTAATCTAATAATAACTAATATGTAAGAGTATTTGACACAAGCTATAATATTTGCATAGATAGTGACCTCAAATCTCTTATTCCTTCTATTTTCTTCAAATGTGGAAGAGTTCAGCAAAATCAAAAGGCACATGAATGTGTGAATTGTGTGTGGTGTAATTATGTGTGTTTGTGTGTGTGTGAGATAAGGACACCACATCTTTTGATAGTTATCCTTTGTGTGAAATTGATCTCTTTCATGTAAGGAACTTCAGTTACAACAGTAATAATAAACAGATATATTCATATGTAGACTTTCCGGTTTAATTCTTTCTTCTTTCTTGAATTTCTTGGATCATCTTATTTCTAATTATTTTATGACACCAAATATACCATACAGTGCTTCTTAAATAAATTTATTAGCTATTTGTTTGTTAGAAAAATATTTGTGATATATTTTCATGTCCTAGGGAAGATAATGTCAGAGAGCTTTTTTAGATACCTGAGATACATTTCCAGCACTGAATTAAATTTGATTGTTTTTCCTGGGGTATTAACTTCAAATCTCTATATAGTTAATATCATCAAATTAATTGAGATTTGATTTATCTATGATGAATATCCTTGTCACTTAGAATAAGACTGATATAAAGGTTAGCTTAAATAATATTTTCTTTGATTATTCTCTCTAGTACTCACATTTCTACTGGGCTATTTACTATTTAAATAGAACAAAGAATTTGCATCATGCTACTTCACTATGCAGTCTCCTTAGGGTGGAAAACTTGAAAGAGAATAGGAATGCAAAATATTCCAGAGTTCCATTCCATCATCCAATCACGTGAAGCCAGAAATGCACTCCTCTCACTTAGGGCACTAGCTTTAGTATTAGAGAACAACTCAAGGCCTTGATTCAAGTGAGAAGTCTTTCTTTGTAGATGGAGATACATGAACACAAGGCTTATATTCTTCCCTAAGATTAGACTACTTCCCTCAATTTTATTTATTTTCTCAAGAAAATAGAAATTCCTCAGGGAATTTCTGTTGTTCTACTTCAAGATCTGTATTCAGGAAAAAAAGCATAACTTTTCTTTATAAGAGGAGATTACATACTCTTAAACCTTATGTCACCACATCTGTAATTTTTGGAAATATTCCTATCTAAACATAGGATCAATAGGATGGGCAGCTCAGTAAATCAAAACTGTATGTGATTGAATTTTAGACTTTTCTCTGAAAAATATGAAACTTATGAGAACATTGCTAAAATTAAGCCTGCTCCAAGGACACACTAAATATTTGACCAATGATGTACACTGTAGTTCAGTTCTTTTTATAAATTGTGTATGGCTATAGACAGATGTAGTAAATGTCATAATGTGTATCTTAAATAGTCTACAATATGCAGCTTCAGTAATATGAACATGTGAACCTTGTCTTCATTTTAAATATAATATCAAAATACTTTAGTCTTTTAGAGAAAATTTTATTTTCTTTATTTCTTCTTTCTTTTTTTGTCTCATTTTTCTGGGCAGTTTCCCCAATGGATGAATAATTCTGAAATCACTTTTTGATATATATATTTGCTTGTGTGTGTGTCTATTTCAATATATACTATATGTAATAGAATAAATATAATTTTTTTCTTCTATTCCTCTAATTTATTGGAATATTAGAAGCCCCAGGCTAAATGGAAATATGGCAATACTTTTTCTTTTTCATCAAGTAGAACTTAATTTTTATTTTTTTCCCCTTCTTCTTATTCATGTATAATTTAACATCATTTGTAGTCCCCATGTGTTGATCTCAGGGATCGTGGATTTGGGATATGGATAGAATTCAGCGAGGCACACAGGCTCGGCCGAGGGGCTGAACTTCCAAGTCTCAGCAACAACTTTATTTTTTTAGGGCTTTTTGTAATAGTCTTTTTGGGGCTTGGGAGAATACAAAACCATTTCAGACATGACATAAATCTATCATTTTTCCATTTTCTCTGTTTTAACATATTAACAGACATTTGTGATCACTAACTGTGGTGCTAAATAATGTAAGTGGTATTTAAGATAAGGATTAAAGTTATACATTGTCAAATTAAGGCATGCATAATAAAGATAAAGATCAAGGTTATGAATCATAAAGTTTTACAAGGGGGTTTTTACCTCTACTGCCCCATTGTGGGAGAAGATGATAGTGAAGATTTACTAGGGAAGCTTTTAGCACCCTTACCCACATTTGGGAGGGAGTATCTTTCAAATGAGATAGGTCTTGACAGAGACAAAGAGCTCCTCAGAGTTCATCCCAGGAGGTCTGGCTGAAAGGTCACATAGCCTTAAGGCCTATTTTTGGATCTTATTAACACAAGTGTGCCCAGCATTCAGGCCATTATGACCTCACCATATTCCACAGGTGTGCCTGGATGTGATTCCATTGTTACTCTACACACATGAAATTCCTATCACCAGTTCCCCAGTGCACCATCACCTCAGTTCCTTGTGCTTTTTCTGCTCACATCCCATTCAGACTCCCTCTCCTCCTCCCCGAAGTGTCTCTGATTTGTCTTTGTCCCTTTGTGTTTGTTGTGTTATGATTTCATTTTTGTTGTTGTTGTTACTGTTCTTTTCCTATATCCCTTATTTGACTCCCTTATATACTTCCTATAAGTGAAATCATCCAATGTATTTCTTTTGCCTTCTGACTTATTTCACTGAGCATAATCCCTTCTAGCTCCATCCATGTTTCTACGAATGACTCTAGTTTGTCTTTTTTGATTGCTGAATGGTATTCCATTGTGTATATGTACCACATCTTTTTGATCCAATCATCTGTTTTTGGGCATTTAGGTTGTTTCCAGTTCTTACTTATTGTAAATAGTGCTACAATAAACATAGAGATGCAGGTATTCTTTTGAATCAGTGTTTTTGTGTCCTTTGGATATATACCTAGAAGGGGGATTGCTGAGTCATATGGTAGCTCCAACTTTAGTAGGCTGAATATATTTAATAGAATATATAGACACTTTTTTATTTAGAGAGGGAAAACACAGGTCAACAACCTTCACAACTACTGATGCTAAACTTAAACAAGTACTGTCACCCTAAAGCAAAATGCAAAATAGCCTTAATGTTAGACAACAACTCATGATAATTTATCATATTAACAAATTTATATGGTAAAGTCTCATTACACTCTTAACAGTTGCCAAAAACTAGATTTCTTAATCTATTTATTTTACTCTCTTACAACTTCTTAGTTAATATTGGTAAGGTCAGAATAGGAGATAATTAATGGCAATGTCAAGATCAAATAAATACTTTAGCAAACATTTTGAGTTGAAGCATTTTCCTCTGACATCAGACTTTTCTTCTGATTGTGGATTTCTGCTATCATCTATGTATTCAATATTTGGTCATCATTCCAGTCAGTATCATAAGTGAAATATCAATATATTTGCATATGTATAGAAAAGTAAGAACTAAAAATGCCATTGTTCATATTAGAGAGGCTTTTTGTCTGCAGAAAATCCAAATCAGGGCCTCCCTGGTGATTCAAGGATTAATGGCACAATGTTATCAAGTTATCCAGCCTCTGAAACATGAGTTCCATCCCAGCCAGGGAGCTAACACTCACAGGGCAAATGATCTCTCTTGTCTCACTTGCTTCTCCCCTCAGCATTTTATTTCAGCCTGTTCTGCTCCCCACTCTGCCTCTGGTGAATCCTCTCAGCAACAATACCTCTAGCCTATACCCTAGCTCTTGCAGGTATAAAATAAATAAATCTTAGCAAAAAGAAAATCCCAAAGTAAATATATTGTCACTACAGTTATTAGTAAGTGAATCGGCATATTCATGTATACATGTATATTCATGTATACAAAATGAATATGAAATTACAAAAATCTACATGTTAAATGTCAGAAAAACTTATAAAAAACTAATGTAAAATCTATATGCTTACATAACAAATGCATATAGACATAGAGACAATATCAAGGTAAAATTCAATAAATGGAGGATTGTGCCAGATCTTCAGACTGAAAGAAAAATGTTGCAATTTCATCAGTTCTGTACAGAGTTTCTGAATATGCGATGTAATTTCAATCAATATCCTAACAGATTTTGCTTTTTTGTGTAAATTGATAGCTTTTTAAAATGCATATAACAAATACAATAAGCCAAGTATTAACTAAGACAACTATAAAGATGAACAAATTTGAAGGACTTACTAGAAATTTGTAAGTTATATGAATTTTAATAGTGTGTTATTTTTTTTATCACCATTTTTGCATTACTATTTATTTCTGTACTCCTTAGTCTCTAATTGATCCTATACCACTTTAAAATAATGTTGTTCTTTATTCTGATTATAGGGAACTAACAACTTCATTTCCACTTCTGACCTCTTATATTTTGTTCTATAGTCACACATGTTACTTTTACAAATGCTGTAAATACAGGAACATATTGTTCATATTTTTTGCTTTATACATTGATTTTTAGAGTAATTAAAATAAGGATGAGTTTTAAAATAATTTTGTTTTCACCATTTCTGATTTGTATATTTAATCTTCTGTGATATCATGTTCTGTTTAAAGAAATTTTTTCAAGAGTTACATTAGCTCATGTCCATTGCAAATAGAGTCTTTCAGATTTTCTTTATCTCAAAAAACCTTTTCTTTTAAATTGATTGAAACAAATCCAATTGTTTCCATCTTTTCTCCACTGAAGTCTCTGGTGTTTGGCTCTCTTAGAACAGCCTAATCAGTGACCATTCATTTATCTATTTTTGAGTTGTAAAAGTTTGTAGCTGTGTTTCTCCAATTTTGAAAGATTATGGTTCTATATTTGTTTATCTTTATCATTATCATAATATTTAACAGATACTTTTGTTGACAGTTTCTAATACTCTCCTACTCCTTTAAAGATGCTATCCTGTAGTTTTCTGTCTTCATCTGCACCTCAACAATAATAACTAGTGTGTCTCTCAGTAGAGATTTTTTTTTTCTGTAGAGGTGATGGTTTTCAGTGGAGAGTTATCCTTGATGTCTCTCTTTCAGTGCAGAGTTATTTGAATCAGTGGCTCCATCTATTCTTAGTATAGCATTATGGAGAGATGCTTCCTCCAGTCTCCTGTGCAGTAACCAAGCTCTCATGACCTTGGCCTAGTCTATAGAGAAGGTCTTGCTAATGAGTATAAACTTATGAAATGAATATATTCTCATACTAGCCTCTGCCAATTGTTAAAAAAAAAGAAGAAAAAAGGTTGTATTATTATTACCATCTTATTGGATTTCTGGCATGTTTCCCTCCTGTGTATTTCGACAGGTCAGACAGGATTCAGGCACTCTCTTTTCTTGGCAGAGTCATAGATTTCAAGCTACTGGATTGTCCTGTTATCTCAGTTTTCTGATAGCTTCACAGGACTTTTTCTTGATAGGTTTGGAATGATTCTATTTCTAGCAATCTGCATCCTAGGTAGAAAGAATCTCTTTCAATCAATATCTTACAGTGCATGAACAGTACAACAACCTTAGATGCCTTAACATGTGAATGTTTTCCTCTCTTCTTCATTTATTACTGTTATTTTCTAGTTTGTTATTTCTATATTTATTTGCATCTAGAAGATATTTTTATTATTGCTCTGCATAATTTTGTATTTAATTTTTTCCTTGAAAAGAATGTTTGCCATGTTTTTTGCTCACTACTTCTCCCTTGTTTATCAATCTTTTTGATTTCATTAAAACACTTGGTTCATTAAAACACTAGACAAGTACTCCTTTTCTCAAACTTGTTTGTAGTAAATTCATATTATGTCAGCATAGAATGCATTTCTTCTAGAGTTTTTTTATTATTTATGTGTACAGTAACTGGGGCACAGACCAGAGGTTTGTGGTGGGGGGTTGTTTGAGGAGACAGAGACAGAGTTGGGGACAGAACAAGTGGAGTGACTGAAATGCACTGCTGAGGGGAGCAGGAGGTGAAACATGAGAGGTCTGCTGCACCATGTGTGTCACCTCCCTGGCTAGGTATCAAACTCAGTCTGCAGTGGCTGCAGATAGCTTCACAGTGCTAGCTTCACAGTGCTGCAACTTACCCCTTGTGCCACCAGAGAGGTCCTAAGCTTAAAATATTTTGAAGCATTTTAAAAATATCACTTCACGGGCCTCCCCTGGTGGTGCAGTGGGTTAAGCAACGCACTACGAAGCAAATCGCAGCCACTGAAGCACGAGTTCGATCCCTGCTGCCGGCCAGGGGGGG
>JAGFMF010011712.1:406296-426446 GCA_019455555.1 Galemys pyrenaicus
TCTCTGTGGTGAATCCTCTCACCCCCCTGCACCTCTGGCCTGTACCCCAGTGCTTGTATGCATAAATAAATAAATCTTTAAAAAAAAAAAAAAAAGAAACTTGAAGTGAGAAAGAAGTCATTTGTTAGAAAATTTTCTTTCCCTGGATAAATTCAGGAACATAAAGAGATGAATTTCATCTAAAACTAGTTTTACAACACTGTTCTTGAATATGTAAAGATCTCATCACCTAGAGAATTTACAAAGGTGTTATTCTCACATAATATAAATGGCATAAAGTCCAATATTTGTTGACCCTTTCTGAGGGCTGAAATTAGTCACCCATTGATCTGGAAGCAACTAATTTCTTTCATAGTCATACCTACTATTTGGTGATATAATTTTTTAAGAAAAAAAATTACTATGTCGAAGTATCTACACTTTAAAACATGATTAAATGATAGATAATTGATTAGGATTCTTAATACTGGGGTTGTCCAGACATTTGTTCTAGTAAAAGAAGTGTAAAATAACTCTTTATTGTATTCTTTTCCAAAATATAGCAGAGGTTTTTAATTTCTCATGCTAACAATTTTTAGTTAAAATGTATCAAAACTCTATTTTGTCACCTATTTAAAAAATAATATTTAATAAATTATACTTGTCACATTCCTATTAGTTGGGGAAAAAATAAGATGTTGACATTTGGCAGTAATTGCATTATTGACATATAGAAAAAGACTTAATTTTAAATCAAACTGTTGACATATTTAATTGTAAATGTAAATTATTTTTCTCATTTCTCAGATGATTTTCCTTATCTGTTTCTTAAGTTTCTTTCTCCTTAAAACTGTTGAAAATAGATAAAGCTGTGTAAAACATATTTCTGATTGCAGAAAGGACCTCCTTATGTACTTTTTACTTGAATCACTTTGTGTTTACCTTTCTAATAAACTCAAATTAATTTGATTTTTACAAAGTTAGATACTTAATATTTTTTGATGTTTCCATAACTGGGAACTGTTTATCAGTAGTTAATCTCTTAAATTGAATTAGTAAGGTAAGAAGACTGCTATGCTATGTGGTACAAGACATGTTCCTCATTGTCATTAGTCTTGAATTACTGCACAAGTAAAAGATAATTATATAATATATATAAAAATCCATTACAGATATTAAATACATATTAAAAACTTTTCCTACTTACTTCATCACTCTTTCTTTTTTGTGTATTTTTTTTTCTTATTTAAAGGTTTGTTTATTTTATACATACAAGAGCTTGGGTACAGGCCAGAGATATGGGTGGTATGGGAGAGGATTCACCAGAGACAGAGTGGGGAGCAGAACAGGCATATCTACTGAGACACACTGCTGAGGAGAGCAGCAGGCAAGGCAAGAGAGAGGTCTGCTATGCCAGGGTCCCCTCCCTGGCCATGGATCAAATTTGTGCTGCTGTGTATTTTTTTTTTTTTTTGGTGTATTTTTATGTGTGTGTATTTCTTAATGTAAAATGTGGTGCATAAACCTGAAGCCCCAACTTCTGCTCTTTCTAAAACTCTCTGTGTTCAAAGTATAAACATTCTCCTGAATTTTGTGTTTAATTTAGTTTTATGTTTTTACATACCAAAATACTGTATTTTATTTTTGTCAATTTAAGAAAGAATATGGCATTATATGATACATACATAGATTTGCAATTTTCCTGTATTTGCTCAACACTATGATTTTAATTTTATTTACATTAATTCTTGTAGCCTTGTTTTATTAGTAATTTTTATTATTAGTTTTATTATTATATGTTTTCATTTCCTATTCTTAAAAAATGCATAATTTATTCTAGTTTTTCAGAGGAAATAGAAAATGAAAGATTTTATTGAACTTAACATCTTTAATTTTTACAGGTTTTCTTGACAGAGTTGATCATAAAATAATAGATGTAGTGTAATAATTAGGGAGAGAAACAAATAGATTTTTGGCAAAATGCCATCAATAGAATGCCTTTATCTTTTCTGCTTTTTCCCCTACCCCCTCCCTTTTTTTTTTTCCCCCTCTCTGGGCTATATCTAGCATTCTCTAGGAGGTTCATCTCTTCTTGGGGTTTCTGATACATGCAATCCTGTTTTTGCCTTCAAGCTCTGGTTAATATGACTTTGCAACATTTTTAAATTTTTAGAAATACAGAAGTTTTATCTAAGTCTTAATAATATAAGCATAAATTTTGGGGTGACTTAAAACATAAAATGACAAAATAGTGTCCAGTGAATAACAAAGAGGACCTTGTTGGAAGAGAAAATAGAAGGGTAAAAATGACAAATGGATTTGGCCTGAGTGTCCCCCAAATTCCAAATTATTCCAATTCCATATTTTTAGTTGGCTGAATAACAGAAAATATGTGTAGGTTTCTAATAGAGATAAATCTATCTGACCATTTTATAGATTGTTTCTCTATAATCAGTCTTGAGATTTTCCTATTAGTTAAGAATATTTCTCCTTTGGAGTAGATTAAATATTTCAATTAAACAGTATTGCTTGAACTTCATTTAGTAAATATTTTCTGTGAAAATCATGCAAATGTAAACAAATGTCAGTCTTATGCTCTTGAAATGGCTAAAGTTATAATTTTTAAAATAAAAAACAATTATCCATGAATTCAGTTTACTCTAAAATATACATTAAACCTACAAAGATTTTTTCCCCCAAAATCTTTTTCTAGACGTATTACTTCCAAATGTAATTACCATTAACATGGCAAAATGAATAGAAGAAAAGATGGAAGTTTCTTAAAATATTAAAAAAAATGGATTTACCATATGATCTAGCAATCCCACACCTAGCCAACCAATTCAGAACACTAATTTAAAGATGATCACCCTTATGTTTATTGCAATGCTATTTACAATAGCCAAGTTGTGGAAGCAACTGAAGAGCCCAAGGATAGATGAATGAATGAAGAAGTGGTGTATATGCATAATGGAATATTACTGAGTTGTTAAAAAAGATGAAATTTTGTCATTTGTAATAACATGGATGAAACTGAAGGGGATTATGCTAAGTAAAATAAGTCAGAATGTGAAAGACAAATACCAAATGGTTTTACTCATATGTGCAATATAGAGAAACAACAAAGATTCAGATGAATGAAAATAAAAAACAAACCCTAGGAATCTGACTATAAGAATGAGGCTACCAATGGAACAAGGGGAGGGTTGAGAGCAAAAGTACAAGGGAGCACAATGATCTATAGTGGAGGATTATGGATAACTTGGTAATATATGTGGTTTGCTAACATACATTTGATGAGTTGTGTCTTATATCCTTGATCATATCATTATTGTAAACCAATGTTACCTACAAAATCTTTAAAAAAAAAATTTAAAAAGTGTTTCCACTTTCTGTTGGGAACATTAAATTTTCCAGATAGATTTGTAGGAGATAAGATTACAGAGTGGCACAAATAAGAGTTACTGAAATATAATGGTACAGACATAGTTAATATACACTTGATAGATCAGGTGAGATGATACATGAGAATAGTTCAAGCTACTATGCATAATGAGTCACATATTTGAATGATGATAAAGGGGTTAAAGTAAAATAATTTTAATTTATAATTACATAATCTCACAGAAATGTTTCTACCATATGACCCAGCAATTCCTCTACTATTTATCTAACCTAAGAATATGAAAATACTAATTCACAGGGAATTATGTTCTCTTTTGTCAATTAAATCTTCACCAGATACATTCTATTTGTTTTGTTTTTTATTTAGTTTTATTTGTCTCTCTTGATTTTTTAATAAACCTTCCCTTTGCACAAAAAGTCCTGATATACCTTTCACTGCCATTCAAAAATAGATTTATATAGAAGCTTTTCAGGGAAATATAGTCTCCCTCAAACAGATAATTTTAATAACCTAATTAGATTGTCTGAGTGCTACACTGTTACAATGATAGACAATATATAAACACCCAGGCTGTCACCTGAACATTCAGCATAGCCAAATTTGCATTTGAATAGTTGCCAGAATGTATTTTTTGCTTTTGGATCCACTGCATCATGCATTCTTTTAGTCTTTTGTAAAGGGAAAATCTGCAGCGAAATTGCAGAAAGGCTTGTTAATTCATTTTTTAATGAATAATGCCCTTTGGCATTTTCTTTGATAGTCATGGTTTGTTGGAATGAACAGCATACACTTCTCTTTTTGGATTACTACAGCCCTTTTCAAGCTTGAATATGCCTTGGGGGTAAAATACAGGGTTATCCATTTGTACACAGGAGGGAAAGTACTTAGATGAATACCAAAATAGAAGTATTGGGGTGCATAACAAATTTGCTTAGTGGAGATTGAGGGCTAAATGTGTTTGCCCATGGAGTAATATTTTAATAGGATGTATAGATCAAGGTTATGGCTTCACATGCAACGTGAATTTAATAATTCACATAGTTTCCAGACAATATATTCTAAACTATGTTTTTCTTTGTTATTTGTATACTTTTACTGGCCAAAGTTTAAGATATTTTAATTAATATTCATGAGTTCCGACATACGTCCAGTCACTATGCAAAGAACTGAGGATATAGGCAAGCATAAAACAGAATTTAACTGTAGGGTTTACATCATAAGTCCTAAGCAGACAGCATGTTTCTAGCAAATTCTGATACAATGTGATAAGTGCCATAATGGAGACATAAGTACAATCATAAATAAAAGGAAAAAGCAATTCATTTTGCATAGAGGAATATCTGGACAAATTTTATAAAACATGTGACATTTGAATTGAGAGTTGAAGTGCTTGTTGATTTACGGTAGGGATCCAAAGCTTTCCAACAATGCAAGCACTTCAGGCAAATTCAGTGAGACAGGGAAATCATTGGGTAATATGAGGATGAAAATAAGAGGGAGTTCAGGAAGAGTATTGGGAAATGGCAAGATGAAGCTGGGAAAATAAGATGTCAGGTTTACTTTCTACCTTTACTGGCATTTGTAGGAAAACACACACACACACACACACACTAGGATAGGACCATCTGAGCCCATGAAGATTCATGGAACAATTTATGTATGTTCGAAAGTTATGAAAGAGTTGCCATTAAATATCAGTGAACACTCTGAACTTGGAATCAAAACATGGTTCTAAATTAGTTTCTGATCCTCTTATTCCCTTTCTGTATTATTAGTTGAGAACTCTCATGAGAGTAATATCAGTAAAAGTCAAGATCAAAATTACATAAATTCAGTGGGGTTTTGGGTTAAAATGTTTCCAAACACATCAAAATATTCAATCAAGGTAAAGAATTCAAAGGTCAATAAAACTTGGAAACTAAATAAGTTGTCAGGAGTCATAATCAGGGTGAGATCCTAAAAATCTTGAAATAGATCACTCATTTAACTTTTTAAAACTCATATGGTTGAGTAAAAGTGTATTTTTTTTGTCAACATAAAATATATTAACATTCTGGGCCTCCATGGTGGTGCAAGGAGTTACGCACTACACTATGAAGCATCCTCAGTCACTGCAGCATGAGTTCGATCCCCAGCCAGGGAGCTGACCCACATGGCACAGCAGACCTCTCCTGTCCCACCCACTGCTTCCCTCAGCAGTGTATTTCAATATATCTACCTCCTCTGTTCCCCACTTCTCTGGTGAATCCTTTCACTCCCCCTCAACTCTTGCCTACACACCAGTTCTTGTATGCATAAATAAACAAATATTTAAGAAAATATATTAACATTCGGGCCTCCCTGGTGGCGCAGTGGTTTAAGCAGCACACTATGAAGCAAACCGCAGCCACTGCAGGAGTTCCATCCCTGCTGCCGGCCAGGAAGGGGACCCACATGGCGTAGCAGACCTCTCCTGCCTCGCCCGCTGCTGCCCTAGCCAGTGTGTTTCAGTCAGTCTGTCTGTTCTGCTCCCCGCTCTGTCTGGTGAATCCTCTCACCGCCCTGGACTCTGGCCTGTACCCCAGCTCTTGTATGCATAAAGAAATAAATCTTTAAAATATATATATTAACATTCAATAAAATTAATTCACTGATATATATCTTTTTGATTAAACAAACTATATAAATATCTCAAAGATAAGTGGCATCAGATTAGGTAGTTGAAGATGTTAGAATGATATCATTTACTAAATACATATGTGAAAATTTTGTATGTTTTCTCAAATCCATTCCTTTTCTGTAAGGTGCTTGCCTCTGTATAACAAGGGCCTGACCCTCTAGGTTAAATTTTCCAGGCGTCTGTGGCATCTGACTTGCGACTGAGTTCAACCAATAAGAAGCAATGGGGAAAGATAAGAAGGTATAGCTAAGAGAGATGTCTGATATTCCTCATTCCTCAGGCAGTTCCTATCCTCTCTGTTTACAGCAGCTCTGACTAGACTTTAAGTGGTTCCAGCTGTTTTTACTTACACCCATTTCCTAGGTGCCAATGTCACTATCTCTGTACTTTATAAAACAGTTTGCCATGTCTTTTGCTAATATTTTGTCATTCACAATTCAACATCACTGTTTTTCAATTACCAGTGTGACAAACTACTATTTCAAATATTTTGAGGGAAATTTCTATTTCCCTAGGTGAACTCTGACTGATACAATATCCTAAATTTTCTCTCACAGGCAAGATATCAACAATGACTTTAGATGTTGTTATTATTATTCTCTTTTATTACAAATTAAAATATGAGACATAGACTGTAATTCTCCTTTCACAAAACTTATGCCACTCTATGTAATCAAAAAAATGACACTTTGTAGACCAAAGTGAGCAAAGAAATTCTTGAACGCCCATTTTATATTATTCATTTCTCCCATTACCCAGACACATAATAACTCTCATCACAGCTCAAAATTGAGAATCTTACTTTAAGTTCTTCTTCAACAGCATCCGTAATTTTCTGCCTGCATGTAAGAAGTCAGATGGAGAAAGGATAATTTCTCCCATTAACTGAAGTTTTAAAGATGCCAATCTTACCCTATGCTTTTGTGGAAAGCTGCATGAAGCTATAGAAAGATATATTTTAAAAATCTGATAGACACAACATTGGAATAAAGTCCAGTCTTTCTTTTTATATATCTAAGTCTGCCTAAGACACAAAGCTGATTTTAGTGTTGTAAGTGTGCCTTCTAGACCATTAATTGAGTATACTTCTCAGTAGGTATAACAACTATGGTGGGAACATTAAATGGCCTGTTGCCTTTGTCTATGAAATATATTTCCCTCATTTATAAAAATTTCAAGTCACTAGGAACTATTGAGAGACTACTAGATTGTTCTTTGGAGAGGTTTATTTTCTTTTAAGATTTTATTTTTTTATGCATACAAGAGCTGTGGTATAGGCCAGAGGTGTGGGGAGGTGAAGAGGATTCAGCAGAGACAGAGCTGGGAGCAGAACAGGCAGATCAACTGAAATACACTGCTGAGGTGAGCAGCGGGTGATGCAGAAGTCTGCTGTGCCCTGTGGGTTCCCTCCCTGGCCAGGGATTGAACTTGCTCTGTAGTGGCTGTGGAAGTTCCACCATGCATGTTCAACACCTTGCGCCACAAGGGAGGCCCTAGAGACATTTTTTTTTAAATTACCTTTCCTCACCCCTATTCAACAAGTTAAATGAAACATCAAATCTCTTCTTTTATAATGGACTATATTCTTATCAAGTTGAACTTAATAACAATAATAGTGTTAGTATTTAATATCAATTCTAATTTATTACCTATCTTTCAGTATATAATAATAGTGATTTTTAATTTTCTTTTCCTCTTCTCTTTTGTTTAACAATTTAATAACAATGGTGCTCTATACATATTTCTTTCTTTTGATGAGTGAGAACGCAAAATGTTTTTCATTGACATTACATCTTAAAATGGTGACTTCAAGGATGCAATTTTTTTGCAGAAAACATACATTTAAAACTTATTGAGTAAACATTTGTAGAAATTTAAAATACAAAATTTATCACTGAATAATAGTTCTAAAAGTTTGTATATAATGCCAAGAACAAAATTGCTTAATAATAAAAGTTATATAAATACCAAATCGACTAGTCAAGGATGCATTTTTGAAGAGGGCACAAATTTCTGAAAAAATAGCTGTGTTAGGTAACTGACCCTGATGAGATTTGATAGACTTATATTTATTTCCTTCAGAGAATAAACTTTGAAAAACTTGTCAGTATTCACTAAAATTTATTTATAATTTTCTTAAGCTTTGGGCAAAGTGATGTTTTATAATATCAAAGTTCCTATAACTTTCTTTGGTACTAATTAGTTTTCTCTAGCCTTACTGTACCCTACACACTCTCCTGTGAGAAGCAGAGACACATATATAAGATTATCCAAACATGAAATCAAAGTTATTAAGTATTTGTATCTGATAGCATTCAGGTTTCAGTTAAGGCAACTCTAAATATCAGCAGCAATGGAATGTCAGCAGTCATGGAGGCCAGAAAAAAAGAATGTTGAGTTGAATTTGAAAAAGAAAGATATGTCTGAATTTGATATTATTCAAGATTTTGATTAGACTACCCTTTGAAATATTCATGTCACAGGAGGTCATGTGCAAATTAGAAAACACAGATTGGAAGCAAGCAAGCCATGTTTCATACAGAAAGAATTAATTAAGCAATATTATTCTTGGGGTCCTAGTAACTTTAATGTTTAGATAAATAATGTCTCACTCTAAGTCTTTAAAATTATTTTCAAGTATCTATCTTCATGTATGTTCATGTTTTACAAAGAAATAGCTATATAAATCTATGAAAAAATATGAAATTTAATAGACTATGTCAGTCTTATTAGATATTATGAGATATTAGAAAAATCTTCTGATTTTTTGGAGATAATAACTTAAAACTCCAATTCTCAGTATTTTATATGCCTATATTTTGTAATATACAGCATTTTCTTTAAGTTTATGACTGCACTGTGCATTTTAGGTGATGGTTTTATCAATGTAATGAAATAGAAATTAAAGTAATTCTATAAACAAGGAGAAATAGCACTACCTGCATAATGTCCAGTACAAGTGATCAGTGACATATACTGAGTTCATATTTGAACTCTAGAGTTTACTGTATATGATATTTTGAATATGTGGTTTATCCTCCTTGAATGTGTTTCCATGTGGAGATTGTTTATTATTGTTTTCTGATAGCATCATTATAATATTCAAGAAGGTAATTAAGTTACAGGACTCAAAAGACTAGACAATAATGGTTAAGTTTTAATCCTTTTTTATTTAAATTCTGCCTACTCAGTGCAAAGTGCTCTTTATTAAGCTGTTAGAAATGGGCTTTATGACTTTGATGGTTTAAAATTATTAGCTTTTGCTGGATCACAACAAATAAAATATTGCAGCAATATTTATATTGAAGCTATATTAATCAAAAAGCAGTAATTATATGGTAATTTATTTCCAGAATTTTACTTTTGCAAAAGTTTTTCTTTTCATAGTTTATCAAAATATTTACTAATATGTTTTGAGTTGATATGAGTGCATTTATTTTACAAATATATTACAATCATGTCAAATATATCTTATACCTCACTTCTTTAGAGGTATATTTTATACATTTGTGGGGAAATAGAGCCTGGAAAAATAAGTGTTGGTAAGGCCAGTGGAAGTGTGATCTGTCAGAGGGATTATCAAAAGTAAAACACCTATACTCTGCTTGGTTTTCAAAATTTGTTCCAAACCTAAAACTAAGCTTAATAGAACTAGAATGCAGTCCAAAATTAATAAACAAGAATGGGAAATGCAGAGGGATTATGGGGAAATCAAACACTATTTTTCAAATGTAGTAATTACTAAAATGAGAACACTCCATATTATCATAATGAAAGTTATCTTTCAGAATTCTCACCCTCCTGGATTTGGAAAACAATCAGTATAGCAATTCTTATTGGTTAAAATATTCTTTTACACAAATATACTCTGAGAGAATGCGCTTCACAAACAAAACTGAACTCAGTGAAAACATTCTAGATTCACATTTAAAATGAGAAGTAATAGAGAATAGTTAATGTTTATGGGCAGACAATCCCTTTAAAGGATACGGTCAACATAGGAGTCATTTTTAACTCTATAGATGAACAAGCTAAGTCAAGGACTTGTTAAAAAAAAAATTTATTCAGGCTCAAAGATCTAAAATACAAAAGACAGAATTTAAACCTAGTTTAACAAATACAGGAGCTTGTAAGATGAGTTGTCTGTGTAGTAGTGGCACTGAAGAATTTAGTTTATATTATGATGAAAGAAATTACATTTAAACAAATGAGATGATTAAGCAGGAAGGGTATTGATTTTGCTATTTTCAGGAATATCTGCAAATACTAAACACCTTCAATGTGTATAAGATTATGCTAGGTACAGATGATCCTGGTCATTTTATATGCCATTGTGGTAGAACATATATATCTATTTTTTTAAAGTAACAGTAAAACATAGGAATCCATAATATACAAAAAGGCAGGATTCACTATAAATGCTGTAGAAATTGGAAGAAGTTAATATTATTACATGATAATAGAACAGTTAAAAATAAAGTAACTGGGACCTCCCTGGTGGCCTAATAGTTAAGTCTCAGTGCTATTACCACCTAAGGCCTGAGTTCGATCCCTGGCCAAGAGCTAACCCACATATGGCTCAACCCATAGCAGAGTCCTCCTGTCTCTCCCACAGCTCCCTTTAGCAGTGTATTTCAGTAAATTCTCCCTGCTCTGTCTCTGGTGAGTCCTCTCACCTCCCACACCTCTAGCCTGTATCCCAGTTCTTCTTAGCAAAAATAAATAAAATATTTAAAAAAATAAAGTAACTGAATTTATTTCTAAATAATATGTGGAATTTACATTAGTAGGACAAACTATATACCTATGAGAAGCAAGATCCTAAGACAGATTTTGACTTTGTACATATAGGTAGATATGGAGAAAGAAAATGAAAACAATGAAGAAAAATGAACACTCAAACTTTTATTGTGTTAAAGCATGAATAGTTACACTAAGGAATTAAAAGCAAGTTAGATTATATTATCCACAGATCATAGAGAAAGTAGCTCTAAGTCCATTCTTGGATCTAGTCAAAAGGAAAAGATAACATAGGTCATGAGTAGTCTTAAAATCACTATTCAGAAGGTCAAAAAAATATTTAACCTGTTGCAAATGAGTAACTGCCTATGTTTTTATCAGAAATGGAATGGTCAATAACATTTTTAGAAATCAGAATTTGGGATTAAATTTTAGATTAAGGACTCATTTGAAATGTTGAGATTTCATTGAATGCTAGAGAACATTTCTTTTGAATTAACTATATGTTAATATTACTTTCTCTTATATCACAGGAGTTCATGGACACTTAAAATACAAATTAATGACAAATTTTTGTAGGATAAAGTATATTTGGAATGACTGAACTAGGGATGAGATATAGGTATAACAATCCAAGCATAAATTAATAAATTATCTGCTAGGAAATGTCAATAAGAATGGGAGAAAAATGAATGGATCTCAGTTTTCAAAAGAAAAGATCAACAAGACTGGATCTTTTTATTTTTATATTTTGGTATCGTTTAAATAAAATTAAAATTTCAAAGGTAATTCATGTTATGATTTTATCAGTATGTTTCAACTATGGAGAATCTCACATACATTAGTTTGTAGAGCTTATCTAACTTATTCAAAAAACAGTAACAGCAGTGATAGTAATATACATTCTTTAGTATAACAAGTGAAGGCTTTTGCAGAATTTAATCATTGTCATTTCTTCCTAACACCAAAGCTTATCACTTTTCCACTTTTACTCCACTGTGTAAAATAATGATCCATCTCCTTCTTTATCAATCAAGCCACCCACTTTTCTTATTCTGAAAGAATTAGAAAATACACTATAGAGATTTGTTGTGAGAAGAGAAGAAATTAAGTATCCATATTATAGACCTTGCAAATTAAAACAATTTACTTCTCTATGTAGACAATAAACCTGGGCACAGTGTAGCTGGATTCTCTCTCTGGTACATGAAGTCTCACTAGGCTAAAATCAAAGTGGATACTATGGTGATCATATGTAGTTTGTGGTGCTCTTTGAGCCTTACTGTCTATTGGCAGAATTAAATTCCTTGTGGTTGTGGAACTAAGATATCCATTTTTTTTTATTCTATTGGTAGCCCAGGGACCACTCTCAGCAACAGAGTCTAGCTTTGTTTACTTGCCTTTTGATCCTATACACTATTCACAATATAAATGGTTGTTTTCTCTCATGTCATCTAGGGTACAGTTCTTTGACATCCTTCTCTGTAAGAAGTCAGAGAAAACCTCTGTTTTTGAAGAACTCAGTCTTAAGTCAGGTTTGTTGAGATAAATTTTGCATCTTGGGGTAAATTTTGTTTGGTCATTAATTATGTATATAAAATTCCTTCAAGTGGTACCTAGATTAGATTACTGGAACAAATTGTGTGCCTAGAGCAGCTAGGAAGTTTGGGGCATTATAGAATGATGCCTTCTATATTCACTAAAATAATAATGCAGTGAGGTAAATGCATAAGTACAATAGTCTTCCAAACTGGGGAATCATAATGGACTATGGTGGAAAATTATGGGTGCTTCAGTGGTGGGAGTACTACAGTGACTGTACCACAGGGGGAAAATCCTGTACTGTCAAAACACTGACATGGATGTAAAACAATGGTACTTGAATAACAATAAATAAATTTTAATTTTAAAAAAGAAAAATAATCAACTAATTCATTAATGCTAGTCTCTTTTAATACAATTTTATTCACTTTTTTCTCTGCAACATTAATAATGAGGTATTTGAAGAGAGCATTACATAAGTCATCTCTCCAAAATAGCACAATATCTTGCAGATAAAATGTAATACCAATAATTTCAAGAATTAAAACATTTTTCTGTTCATCTCACTGTGGACAACTCATTGATTTCTGAAGAGTTAATTTTATAGAGAATGTTAAGTTTAAGAATGCAGTAATTTGGGCCTCCCTGGTGGCGCAGTGGGTTAGGTAATGCACTATGAAGCAAACCTCAGTCACTGCAGCATGAGTTCGATCCCTGCTGCCGGCCAGGGAGAGGACCCACATGGCGCAGCAGACCTCTCCTGCTGTGCCCGCTGCTCCCCTCAACAGTGTACTTCTGTTGATCTGCCTGTTCTGCTCCCCACTCTGTCTGTGGTGAATCCTCTCACCCCCTACACCTCTGGCCTGTACCCCAGTACTTGTATGCATAAATAAATCTTTAAAAAAAAAAAAAGAATGCAGTAATTTACATACATCAGTTAAAGATAATTCACATGTGAAGTAATATACACTTACATTCTTTGTCTAGTCACTTAAAAAGTGGTATTCTGCGCTTTAATTTTGGAATATATCTTTCTGATATGGAAGCGTTTAGATAAGTTTTTTTTTTTTAATGTCAACAGTACAACAGAAAATGTCATGTCTGTTTTTAATATTTCCCCCACTTCATTCCTGACATAAAAAAAAATAAGACCCACAAAAGCAGGCAATAGATAAAAGGTAGAGAGACTTTGAGTTACCGCCACTCTTTGCAGTTACATGGGTCTGTCATTGCCGAAACTTGATGGAATGTATAAAAGTGTTCATCTGTCAACATTTCTGTTACCATTTACCAAAATATGTATGTTTCTTCATTAAGTGTATGTGAACATGGAAACTCTTGGAGCATATAAACCAATACTTATTAATATTTTTATTCAAGTAACCCATTACTGCTTACAAATATGTGTTAAATTATTAATTCTAAAATGTTGTGGAAGCAATGTTGAAAACAAGAAAAATCGAGTGAAATTTTTTACATTCATATTACTTTCTTCTAATTAAACTTTTTTATATGTATGAATTAACCAAGTTCTAAATAATAATAATATTAAAAAGCTTATCATGCATTTATGCTTTTCTTATTCCTACCTAAAGACATGTAACCTGTATTTTCACCAGGTAATAACAATCTGGATATAAGATATACTCTACTGCTGATAATGAAATTTCACCCCAACTCATGTATAACCTTCAGTCTTAATCCATTTTTGGGCTAACCAGTAAATACATTTTTTTCTCATGTTAATTAATTTTTCCCCTAACTTTTCTAGAAATTATAAAGATTTTGCTCAGTTAAATGAAAGAAGTAAATCTAAATTTTCATTCAAATGTGAAATAAATTCTAAAGCTATTCAGGAAAACTCTAAATTTCTAATCAAGATACAGCAAGCAGTTTCCTTGTAACAGTAATAAGAAACTGTTTAAATTTTTTGATTAAAATTTTTTTTGATAAGGGTAAAAATGTTATTTATTTTAGCTATTTTATTTTTAACAGCACCTTCACCTTGTAGGGTATAACAGTATATCTAGTTTATGATGTGGACAAAAGCAGAAAAAAATCCATTTTATGATGAGATTAAAGCATTTATTGAAAGGAAACAGGATTGCATTTCCCAAGATTAGTATGACTTATTTTTGAAGTGGAAAAAAAAAAAAACCAAACACTCTTTTGACTGTGCATAATTATGAGGTCAAATTAACAAGCCCATTTAAAAAAAATAGACAAGTTCGAAAATAGGCATGTTACTATGTGTCAGAAATGGAAATAAAGCTTTCACTATTTGTGTATAAACCAAGGCAGCAAATTAGAGCTGGAAAGAGCAAACAAGAAATGATAGCAAATAGCACTGACATAATATTAAAGAAAATTGGTAACAGGGGCCTCCCTGGTGGCACAGTGTGTTAAGCAAAGCACTATAAAGCAAACCACAGCGACTGCAGTGCTAGTTCTATCCTGGACAGGGAGGGGACGCACATGGCGAGGCAGAACTCTCCTGCCTCGCCCGCTGCTCCCCTCAGCAGTGTGTTTCGTTTGATCTGCCTGTGTAACAGGGTCATACCAAAAAAGGGAAAAATTCCAAAATCCTGGTTCCACCCTAAGTGGGTAGAGCTGAGGAGGAAAAAAATTTCTACAAAAAAAAAAGCAACAAAAAAACCCTAAAAAAAGCATGTAAAGCAAAAACACATATAAAAAAGCTGCGTTTGCTTTTTGGTCTTGAACTAGTTAAAAGAAACATAGGTAAAAAACCCGTAAAAAAGTTAACAATAGCAATTTTCATCTTAATTTTAATTTTGCTCTTTTCCTCCCAAATTTATCTAACTCTTTCTAACCCTTTTATATAAATCACTACTAAAAAAATCCTTTAAACATGTGGCAGGCTTTTGGGCCTTACTTTAAACCAATCCTATTAACTAAACTTTTACCCTCAAAAAAATAAATAACTTTAAATACTTAACTTAATCACTATATTCTTTATCCTTTCTATACTATACCCTAATTATATTAAAATTCCTTTCCATTAAAAAACTTATATATTATCTTAATACAGCAAATAACAAAACCCATTCAGAGAGGGCAAACTTAAAAGTTCTAAAACACTCCTCTCCTAAAATACTCCTCTCCCTGGCCTGTGACACCTGTTCTGTTCCCCACTCTGTCTGGTGGATTCTCTCACCCCCCGCCCTCTGGCCTTTACCCCTGGGCTTGTGTGCATAAATAAATAAATCTTAAAAAATAAATAAATAATAAATACATAAAAAAACAAACAAACAAATAAATACATTTTTAAAAAAAGAAAATTGATAACAATATGTAATAACAAACCAGAATCCAGACAACCTTTAGACCTCTCTACTTACCAAGCACCATAGATGCCTACAAAAAAAACTCCTTCAGTCCCGTGAACTGTATCAGCTATCTTTGAAGAAGAAAATTGAAGCAAGCTATCCATAAAGAGCTTTTTTTCCTTTTTTTAAAGATTTATTTATTTATTCATACAAGCCCTGGGGTACAGGCCAGAGGTGTGGGGGGTGAGAAAATCCACCAGACAGAGCAGGATGCAGAACAGGCAGATTGACAGAAACACACTGCTGAGGGGAGCAGCGGGCAAGGCAGAAGAGGTCTGCTATGCCATGTGGTTCCCCTCCCTGGCCAGTGGCAGGGATCAAACTCATGCTGCAGTGGCTGCGGTTTGCTTTATAGTGCCTTGCTTAACCCACTGCGCCACCAGGGCGGGTCCATAAAGAACTTTGTCCTTCACTTTTATTACTTTTGTTATACTCCTAGATTGAAGTCTTTTAAAGTTACAGAGGAAATTACAGAGGGAGGAACTAGATGTTGAACAGAAAAATGTAGCAAATCCTTCAGTGGATCAAACTGTATATGGTTCCCAACTGTACGGTTCCCAACTATACAACAGTGTTTTACCAAAAAGAAAGTGTTTTGTAGTTATGTGGTACATATATTGAGCAGAGAAATAAAAAGTATATTATGTGTGTTCATCTTTATACTCAAATACTTCATTCAGGTTGTCATAGTTACTAAGTATTACTTCCTGCTAGACCTGAAATGATGACAGAATACCTAACAAACTGGAAGAATTTCAGTTTTAAAATATTTCCAGCAGACCCAATTTCTCATACTGAAAATTATGGCATGATAAAAGAAACCATTCTCTAAAATATAAGAACTTGGATGATTATATTCCAAAATAAAACAATGAATCTCATTTTTTTTGAAATTATGATTTATTTTAAAAAGTTGTAGCCTCCAGAGTCCTAAAATTGATTTATTTGCTTTTTACATTCTTTCTGAGAAACAATACTTAAATTTGTAATATCAACAATAATACTATGATGCTAACTCCCAAAACTAAATCTCATGTTCGTAATCTCTCCTTCATAGTGCCACCTCTATTTCCAAGTAATGTTTCATGGTAGTTTATTATTATCCTACCTCTTCCAAAATGGTACACTGAGAAAGAAAAAAGCCTAATAATTAGTGTATAATTGTATAAGTGCTGTGAGATATTTAAATTTGAAAAGTACAATAAATATTAAAGAGAAACATAGCTCATATCAATTCAATTACGTGGTTCTGAGTGAAAATGGTCTCTGACTTCTACATAAATCACAAATAATATTTATATCTGTTAGAAAAACATTCCTCAGCCAAGCAGGCCACTACCATATCCCATCAGTTTCCTATGCACTTATTATATGTGAGTGCATACATATCACTTTTAGGATAGAACACACACATACATATGTAAATAAAATATATTTTAACAAATCAAGTCATATTTTCCCATGATCATTTTAAAATGAGACATAGTCATTGAACTCTACACTCTGATATTACTGACCAAATTAACTTAGAACACATGGTCTGCCAAAATATCACCATTTGTTAATGTGTTTTTTTAATCACAAGTAATGCATTTTCTTGTATGTTGTTTTTTAGAAAAACAGCAATGTAGATGTCCTAAATGAAGATAAAATTTAGAGTTTTAAAAATTTAAATGTAAGAAAAAAATGATTTTTTCTCCTTTTTCCTTTTCAAGCTTCTCACTAGGGTAAAATTTCCCATATTCACTGTGTAAAATCTCCGAGAACAGTCCTTTTCTGGTTACTCTTAAGCAATATAAATTCAAACAATTTCTTGACGTGAAGCAATAGGGTGTCAATTCAGATCTCAGTACTCCCATCTCAATATTTTAATCAGCACTTCTATTTTCAATTCAAGGTAAGCTTTTTCCTCTTCTTTTGCCTGTGGGGACTGATGATTGCAGGCTTTGTCTTTGCATTTGGTGAAGAGACTGCTTTTACTACTTTCATTTTAACTACCTCTTATAATTTTGACTTAACTCTCCAAAACCATGAGGGAGAAGAATTCAGAGAATAAAGATCTTCATCAAAAGATACATTTTTTTTTTCACTCCCAAGTTAACATTTTTACTCTCTGGATCTGGTGGTGCTTGAAGCAGATCATTCTCATGGGTATTTTGCTGAGTTTTTAATGGCTGCCCATCTGGAATCTCTTAATTATAATTTTTCAGAGGTTGCTACTGGTTTCAGTAGTTCACGACACACAGAATTTCTCCACTGCACTTTAGACAAAAATGACCCCCAGCCAGATAATTGTTTTAAACACTTGCATTTGGACACCTTGCTTCGGAAATTCCTATCTACATTGTCATATTCCACGGTGGAAACTTCCAATTAAACATTCAGTTTTACTCAAAAAATAACATGAAAGTTGATTCATAACACCAACTGACATACTCAGAGAAAGAAAAAGCCAGTGAATTCATGCATACTTTTCAGTCTACACTTATAAGTTTAGGTGCATAGAAACATGTACTTAAGTATGTGTACATACATGCATTAGTATTCCTGAATTCATGTGATTTGTATGTGATCAATAGACATGTATTTATACATATGTTATATAGTCTTATAAAATGTATATTGTAGTGTATGCACACATATATAGACTATAATACACACATACATATATTATATATAAATATATATGTGTATATATGTATATACAAATATATACAAATAGACTTAAACAACTTGCTTTAACCACACAGAATTTATGTACAACTTTCCAAGTCTACTAATGAGTTTACTCGGAATGCTGTGTTTCTCTTCTTTTTCATATTACTTTTCAATACCTAAACAGGAGAACTATTTGAGCCAGACCATCTGTTATTGTGTAAACTTTGAGTGACCTGCTTACCAAGATGCACCACACTCCAGGTGGACAAACTGTGGCAGTTGTGTTAACAAGCACTAATGAATGAGTTTGACTGTAACCGTCCTTTGCATAGAAAGGGCACAAAAATTAATTCATATCTATTGCTACATATTTCAGCGAGCTCCATAGGTCAGAGAAGTTATTGACTACCATATGCACCACTTATATCTTTTTAAGTTGTTTATTTTGATATTACATAGACATATGTTGTTAAAATGAAGATTTGGTGAATGCATATGTTAGATGAAATTATATAAAATTTTCTCTCTCCCCCATACAAGTACAGGCATTATCATATACATACATACATATGCATATGCACATATGTTTCTTACTTTAAGAGATTTTTCTCCATGCAATTTTGATAATACACAACTATATAGATGAGAAATCTAAAAACCATCCTTTACATGATGAGACATGGTAACATTTTGATGTTTTTCTTATATTAGTGTATCAATTATAACTCAACAAAACAATAAAACCCACATTATTTACCTAGAAATTTAGGATAATTTTTATAGCATACATTAGGATTACCATAAAAATAATGATCTGAGGGTCTCCCCATGGTGCAAGGGGTTGAGCATTGCACGGTGAGGCTTCCAAAGCCACTGCAGTGGGAGTTTAATCCCTGTCCACCAGGAGTACCCACATGGCACAGCAGACCACTCCTGCCTCACCAGCTGCATCTCTCAGCAGTGTATTTCATTCCATCTGCTTGTTCTACTTCTCTTTCTCTCTGGTGAATCCTCTCACCACCCCCACCCCACCCGTGTCTCTTGTCTGTACCCCAGCTCTCCTATATATAAATAAATATAATCTCAAAAAAAAGTTCTGAGACATTTTACTATAACTTTTAAAAATTCTGATATATTTCCCAATATTTTAAAGATGCAAAATTAGTAAAGAAATTATTTTTATTTATAACAGAATTTGAACAAAATAAGTCTTAGGTTTTTTTTTTTTTCTTATTTTGTAAGTATCTATTTTTTATTCCATAACCCTTTAGAAGTAGATTCCCTCTCTACATTTCCCAGCTATGTCTTCCTTTGAGATTATTGTATTTCTTTTTATTTTATACTTAGTTTTTCTCTTCCATTGGGTTTTTTTATGGAGTTGGTTGTTTCTGGGACAACTATCACCCTATCATCAGAGAGCTTCTCTGCCCTTTAGGTATAATACGACACCCTTTGCTTAAGACAAAATTTACCTGTATTTCCTCTAGGTTCTCAATCATTGACACATATAAACACAGACATTACAGACATTAATCCACATCCAATCATTCCACTCCAGCACCCCCTGCAACGTTACGTATTCCTTCATTGTGACCACAGGCTTACCCTTATACATCTCAAGGTCATTGTGCTGTCATTCCATAAACATTCTCAACTCCTTTATTTCTTTTCTACAACATGACAATTGTTCGCTTTTTTGGTAAAACTGATCTAGAGTCTACTTTATTTATTTTTTTTTAAAGATTTATTTATTTATGCATACAAGCACTGGGGTACAGGCCAGAGGTGTAGGGGGGTGAGAGGATTCACCACAGAGAGC
>JAGFMF010011712.1:427862-487077 GCA_019455555.1 Galemys pyrenaicus
CCCCGCTCTCTGTGGTGAATCCTCTCACCCCCCTACACCTCTGGCCTGTACCCCAGTGCTTGTATGCATAAATAAATAAATCTTTAAAAAAAAAAAACTCACATTCTAAAATGAAATGTCAAGTTTTCTTCTTAATTTTATTAGATATTTCAGTCTCTGAATATATCAACAATGATGAATAGAAGACAAGTTTTGCTTTTCTCACGATGTCATGTAACTAAACATGTATACCATGGAATAAATCTTGATTTTACTACTATAGAATGAGTAGTCACAAATATAGGAGTGAAAACAAAAATAGCAGGAAAGAAAAGTTTCTGGAAAAAAAATGATTTTATAGGAAAACTAATAAAACGATTGCTATGTCTATGGGAAGTCAAATAACACTATGAAAATAAAATTACATATATATATATAAACACATATGTATGTATGTATATGTGATACCATTTCAACTTGTTCACTTGTAACAATTCAAGCTAATGACACACCATTGCATGCTCTACCCTTTGGTTTACACTCTATTCTTTTGTATGTCTTTCATCTACCAGTCTGTTAATCTTGGGAAATAGGAGCTACTATTCTCTTTTTTGAAGGAAATAACATTTTTCTAACAAAACATAAAATGCAAAAATATTCTGACATTAATTTTCAACAAATGGGTTATTCATCAGGTATACTAAATAAAATATAAATATATGTGTAAAATAATGTTCACTGTATTATTACAAAAAAAAAAGCCAAAATTCTAATGTAACACAAATGGAAAATTTTCTGGAAAAATACCAAAAAGTAGTAATAGTTTTTACCACTGTGCAATATGATCTGGCAGACTGTAAAAAGAACTTTACATTTAATTTTCTACATTTCAGTATTATTTAATGTGTTAGTGGTTGTGTGTGATCATGTGATCATACTTTGGATAAAGGCTGTATATAATATGTATAATATATGTGATCATACTTCTAGAATAAAGACTATATATGATATATATTAAAATGTATTAAAAAAGGGAAAATATTGAAATGGCATCATTCATGTTCAAAAGGGAGGTACTTGGCTTTTCATTTTTGTTTCTTGCTTGCTTTGGAATCTTGGTGTGCTTATTATTTTCTAGGGAAGAGAATAGGGGTTTGAGATCTAAAAATAGAGAGCGTTAGGTTGACAAAGGAGTAAAAGTTTTCAGGTACCATTATTAATTCTCTTGTACATAGAAGATATGTTGCTCAGATTTTCATAATTAATTGGTTATTTTATTTCATTTGCTTTACTATAAGTGTTTTATATTTTTTTGCTCAAATAGATATTTTCATAAACATGTATAGGCATAGTACTAGGTAGGCCTGACCATATACAATTTTAAATCAAAGATGAGAAATTCATTGAGTATCTTAGATTTGAAATATTAAACATATAATATTTAAATATTCTAAGATAATAAGGTTTATATTGAGAGCAGCTTAGTCATTTTAAGTTCCCTAGGACTTGGTAGAGTTAGATATATATTTAGAATTAGGAAGCAAGAAGACTTGCTTTGTCACAGCTCTCACATTATAATTAACCTTAAACAGGGACTTTATATTCATATCTTGGTTTTTCAATTTGTAAAATGAAACCATAATGCCAGTCCTATTAGCTTCAAGGAGATATCTATTTGAAAAAATCTAATACACTCTAAAAAGGCACAGAGATTATTAACAGTGCAAACCAGTTTTCTCAGGAAGAGCAGCAGTGGAAGGAGGTTCCTCCAGTTGTCATATGGACATGGGATAGTCTTTGGAATGGGGGATCTGAATCCAACATTGTCTCAAACAAGCTATTCTCCTTACAATGATTTCATGTATTTTCTTAAAAAATATTCATTTTATATTATTTTATGCTTACATACCTCCAATTGCTTCACATCATGTTAGGATGAAACAGAAACTTTACCATCGTCTATGACCAGATACAGGTCAGTCTCTGCAATTTAAGTAACAAATCTTACATTTGTTACATTTCTCCATTTCTCTTACAGTTAATGTAGCTTTATGTATCTCAACTGCACCAATTTCTTTCTCCATATTCTTCTACTTTTCACTCCCTGTAATATTTTTAACCTTAATATATACATTGTTCTTCTCACATTATTTATTTCTGCTAATATGTACTATCTTTTTCCTAACTACCCTTTCAGAATAACTTGGCCATCAGTCTTCATCTCTTTGTCCCAAAACAATGTTATATTTTGAAATTTTTAGTTGCCTCAACGGTCTGAATTGAATGATTCTACATGCATGCAAATTCCTTTTGGGTCAAGGCTTTATTAATTTATTCCTTAGACTAAATTAAGCAAATAATAATTTCATAAAATCAGAGAACAATTCAATGAATAAATGATGTGATATAAAAATACTTAGCTTTCCTTATACTTATATAATTTTCAATTTTCTCTTTCACATGTAATTTAAAAAGATAGAATTGTATGTTTTTTTTTAATAATCCATAGCAAATCATTTTAAAATTGGTGACTACTGGATCAGGTTTTAAATGCATTTGCAAAATGCAAAGCTTATTCACTACTTGATCTGTCATCAGGAAAACTTGACAAGTATTTTTTCTATAAAGTGGATGTTTTTTTAATATTAATATGGTCAGTGTGGACTCACTCTATATTTCTGACTGATCATTTTTTACCAATAACACAGTGAAATGATATGCTTTGTGCAAGCTTCCCACATTGAGTCTGGAATACTGTCAGATCACATTCTAATATGTCCTGACACTTCCATCTGTTGTGTAGTGTTAAGACAGCATACAGAGGGTATAGTGGTCCACTAGACCATTGAAGGATTTTTCTCATTTTCACTTAACAGCTTCTTGTAGGAACATCAATGATGGCCTCTAGAATTACGTCTTCGAAAGAGCACAATGCTGCTTTATGATTCTGGTAGAAATAAATTTGAAATTAGTGGTTTCTCATTTGCTCATTTGATTTGAGTCTTTGAGTTTTATTTTGATTTGCTTTTCATACACACTTGTATAAGTGCTATTCTGTGCCCTACATGAAAAGTAATAGTCTTATGTCTAATTACTTATGTACTTAAAAATATAGGTCTGAATAATAAAAGTACAAGGCACTGGAAATCAATGAGTAAATATTTAATAGATAAATAAAATTAATGTAAGTAGCTATTTGTTTTATTTTTTTGTTCCTTTAAATGTGTAGGAACTGTGAATTAAGTGCTTATAGGTCTTTAGTCATGAGAATAATGCTATTGAGTGTATGGGGATGCCATTATTTTCTAGATGAGATGTGTGAACCTGAAAGAATTAAAATAATTTTGCCAAGTAGACACACATGTAAAATGATAGAATAAGGTTATAAACACATAGTTGATCAGAGCTACCGCTGTGTAGCTTTGGAAAAATCAGCCTGTCTAAGCCCAGGGCTTCATGACTATTAGAGAATGAAGTGACAACAGATACATAATCCCTATTGTGCTTGGCTCAATGAGTTTTTGTTTCTTTCAGTTCTGAAAGAATTGGAAAGCTGCCAGTCAAAATGACCAATTGTTCATTTGCCATGTTAAATATGTTATATGATTGATGTTCCAATTGCCAGTAAGCAAGGAAGGGGCAAGAAAGTGAGCAATTGGCTCTATTTCAGACATGTGTGTGTGGTTTCCATTGTTACATTGATTGACAAGTCAAGTACGCATGGGTGTTAAAATTAAAACTTCACTTCAGACGGTTGAAATGTTAGGGCAATAACTCCAATAGTAAAGTTAACATTTGAAGTAAGTGAATTTAAATAGGAAACAGGTAAAGATGAGATAAGAAATGGTAAGAACTGTGGTGGTCTGAACTGTGTATATGTCCTGCTTAAAGAGAGCAACATCAGCAGTATTCACTGATTGTTACTAGAAAAGGGTGTGGGGCCAAATTTGCCAGATATAAGTTTGTAAGACCAGGTAAGAATTTGGGCATTAATCCAAACATATTGTGTGTTCTTTTTATTATGTGTTTGTGTGTGTGCATATACATATATACAAATGCACATTGGTTTACAATATTACATTTGACTTAGAGGTATAGGATCTCTCATTCAGGTGTAGTTAGCATGCTACACTCACCACAAAGATAACCATATTCCTCCACGGAGTGCTTTACTCGCTCCCTACTTTTTCTCTCCCTTTTCCTGCACTGATTCAGCTCTAGCCTCAGTTCTAAAATCAAATTTCTAGGGTTAGCTGTTTTTTGGGCTTTCTCTGGCCTTTAGTTTGATTCTCTAAATCTCTCATGTAAGTGGCACCATCTGGTATTAATCTTCCTTCAGACTTGTTTCACTTAGACATATTCTCTTCCAGTTCTATCTGTGATATTGCAAATGGCAAGACTTTATCTTTTTTAATAGCGAAGTGGTATCCCATTGTGTGTACAAACCACATGTTCTTTTTATATTTAAAATGCAGTAGCAAATTAAATTTTTCTCAAAATATGTAGAAGGGAAAAAAGGAAAGGAAGAAAACAAATTTACATTTTCAGTGCCAATTCAGTCTTCTGGCCAAGAGCTGAAAATGCTTAGAGACTATCTTCTTGTTCCTCATTTTTGCTTAAATATTTTCAATATTTATTTGGCTAAAAGCCTATAATCATTTATCATATACAAAGACCAATGTATTGGTATAAATTTAGATAGCATCCCACCAGTATGGAATGATTTACTTATTTTTCCTTTTTGACTATGTATATGGAATCTGAGCTTTTACAATGTATCCTAAGGATTTGTACATTAATATGATTTTACAACATTAAGTAAGATATTGTTAGTCATTAATTTATTACAGTTTCTGATTGTTTAATATTATTTACAATAACAAATCAAAGTCTTTCAGTTTTTAATTTTTAGTAGTCATTTTGTAAAATGCTGCAATTAATGAAAAATGTATGGTATTTCAGCACTCAGAAAATTTAATCATTATTAGTAATATAGAATAGCTGCTATTTTGATCATTACTTTACCAGATGAAGAAAATGAGATTTTTGTGGTGTGACGAGAAAGAGGAAAGGGGAGGGAGGAAGAGAGAGAGAGAGAGAGTAGCCAGAGAGAGAAAACAAAAGGGAGAAAGGGAGGAGTTTGAATTTGAATCCAGATGATCTGACTGTACAACCCAAATACTGTTTTGTTTTTTTAAATATTTCATTTATTTATGCATACAATAACTGGAGGTACAGGTCAGAGGTGCTGGGGGTGGTGGAAGGGGAAGTGAGACGATTCACAAGTGACAGAGTGAAGAACAGAACAGGCAGATTTGACTGAAATACACTGCAGAGGGGAGCAGCAGGGGAAGCAGGAGAGATCTGTAGTGCCATGAGATTCACCTCCCTGGCCAGGGATCAAACTTGTGCTGCAGTGACTGAGGATGCTTCATAGTGTGGTGCTTAACCCCTTGCACCACAAGGGAGACCCCCACAATCCAAATATTGTTAAAAAAAGTTTGGTGTCAGCTTTGACTTTTAATGAGCATGTAGAGACAGGAAGAGCACAAGGGACTATGGTGATGGTACACAGGTGAAATGGTGATAGAAATTCTATGGGAACTACACCTAGGAAAGAAAGAAATAATTGTAAAAAAAAATAAATTAAAAAAATTAATTAAATTTAAATAACCAATCTAAAAAAATGAGCATGTAAGTTATAATTTCTATCCTTACAAAAAGAAAACTAAGGAATTTTAAAAATCTACAACTTTTCTTGAACCTGTGAGAAAACTAAAGTTAGATGCCAAACCACCATCCTGAACTTGGAGAGACAGCTGGAACTTGCTGAAATTCGCTTACTTGCAACAGTGCTTATTGGGCCCCAAAAATGGCAAGAAACCTTAAAATGGTAATTCTGATGAATCTCAGGAGCCTGAGTATATTCTTGCATGAGCATGAGAAACTCTTGGGAACCTCAGTCTTAGGACAGTTTCCAGAAATGACTTTATTTTTAAGAATCACAAAAGATTATCATGAAGAAGATCCAAGAAAGATCTTGTGGTTCTCTGCAGGGGAGGGAAAGAATAATTGCCAAGGAGTATGTCTAGTGAATACATATAAAAAGGCTTACTCTCCAAGCCAAAAGGCTAATAGAGAAAGGACATTTCTTTTCCTTCTAGCAACCTCTGACCCACTGATCTAACATAAAGTATATTCACAAAAAAAAATCTATTGAAAATATCATTAGTATTGACCCGAATAGTTTCCCCAAAAATCAAGAACAAGGCCAGGTTGCCCTCTCTTTTCACTCCTATGCAACATTATTCTAGAATTCCTACCCAAGATAATGAGACTAGAAGGGAAATAACATGCATGTTGTTAAAAAAATAATAATAATAATAAAAACCCATACATTTATTCTTATGTAGATCACATATTTTCCATGTTAATAAAAATGCCAGTGAATTTAACAAAGTAAAAATCCTGCAATTAATAAGCTATATAACATGGTTACTAAATTCCATATTAATGTAAAATAGTCTATTGCTTTTCGAAATGTCAGCAATGAACAATTAGATATTTTAAAAAAGCAGTCCATTAAAATAGCACCAATAGGGCCTCCCTGGTGGTGCAAGCAGTTGAGTACTGCACTGTGGAGCTTCTGCAGCCACTGAAGCACTAGTTCCATCCCAGGTCAGGGAGGTGACCCACATGGCACAGCAGACCTCTCCTGCCTCGCCCGCTGCTTCCCTCAGCGGTGTATTTCAGTGGATCTGCCTATTCTGCTCCCTACTCTGTCTCTGGTGAACCATCTCACTATCCCCCAACCCCCACCCCACCCCTGCCCCTCTGGCCTGTACACCAGCTCTTGTATAAATAAACAAACAAATAAATAAATAATCTTTAAATAAATAAAGTAGCACCAATATAATAGTACCTTACAGGTATAAACTTTAAAATATGTCTAGAGTATTTAAAGTGAGAAACTGTAAAAACATATTAAAAATATATACTTCATGTTAATACATTATAAAATTTAATACTGTTATGACATCAGTTTTACTTAATGTGTTCTTATATCCATCAAAATTCCATTCAAATTCCAGGTATAGTCTTTGGATATATTTAGATGTATTTGCTTATCTAAAACATATATATATAATTTTAAGTGTTGAAATAGCCAACAAAATACTAAAAAGAACAAAATTTAAATACTCACATTATTTAAATTCAAATCTCCTTACTAAGCTGCAATAATCAAGACAACATAATATATGTCATAAAATAGATAATTACAATACTGAAAGGATAACAATAGAAAAGAGCTATAAATAAAGTACTTCAATAGAATAAGAATAATCTTTAAAAAATAGTGTTGTGACAATTGGAGATCTAAATACAAACAAACAAGCTTGACAAAAACTTTACATTTTTTATAAAAGTAAACTCAAAATGGATCATATAACTAAATGTAAAAGTTATAATACTTCTAAAAAAATATTTAGAAGAAAACCTATATGATCTTTAGTTTGATTATAAATTTGTGAATACAGGAGCCCTCCCTGGTGGCACAGTGGGTTAGGCAATGCACTATGAAGCGAACCGTGGGCACTGCAGCACCAGTTCAATCCCTGCCCCCGGCTGGGGAGGTGACTCATGGCACAGCAGACCTCTCCTGCCTCGCCTTCTGCTCCCCTCAGTAGTGTATTTCAGTCAATCTGAATCTGTCTGTTCTGTTCCCCACTCTGTCTGCTGTATTCCCTCACCCCCTACCCCCCCACACACACCTCTGGGCTGTACCCCAGTGCTGTATGCATAGATAAATAAATCTTAAAAAAATAAATTTGTGAATACAGGTTCACAAACACAATTGAGAAAGAAAAAACATGATTAAAAAAAAAATCCTGCTCAGTGAAAGCCTTTATTAAGATAATGAAAGAAAATATATGCAAAAGCACATGTGTGATTAAAAAGAAACTATCACCCAATATTTAAAACTCAACAATAAGAAAATAATTGACCCAACTTAAAATGAGCAAATGATCTAAACAGACTCCTTAACATAGGCAATACACAGATAGTAAATTAAAATATGGAACAATGCATTGCCTCATTTAACATTAGGAATTTGCAAACCAAAACAACAAAGAAATGTCACTACATACCTACTAGTATGCATAAATAATAAAACTGACAATACTAATTACTGGTGAGAATGAAGATAAATAATATCTTTCATTCACTGCTGGAAGAAAGCAGAATAGCACAGTTACTTTGGAAGACATTTTGACAGTTTCTTACAAAGCTAAACATAGCTTATCATGTGATCTGATAATCAGAATTGGTGAGTTCAGTAGGAACTCATACTTAGATTAATATAGAGGTAGATGGTTCCACACATAATATTGAAAATATGTGTATATACTGTATATACATGGGTTAGAGAGTACAAATATAACTCCTTGTTCTGACAGTTGAGAGGGAGTAAAACAATGAAATTCCAGGGGCAACAGCTACCGGCAATACCCTGATCTAGGTTTTAGCATCCACTTTTCATAAAGGGAGGACTTGATAGTAGAACTAAAGTAGGGTATATACAAAGTGAGTTTGTAGCATATTACAGTGACAAAGATTAAGGATGTGCTGAAACTAAACACACACACACACACAACCAAAAACCAACAACAATATGGATATTTCAGAGAGACATCAGAGAGAGTCAAAATCATAAAAAATTGATTCACAAAATAAATGAAGTAGTCTTAGATTATAACCCACAGTTTAAAATAAACATCTAAGAGTACATACGAATGAAAACTAATTATTGAATGAAAAAATAAGTTTGGGATAATAGAAAATCATTCAGTTCAGAATAATTCCTATGATTTATGTAGTTACTTAAATAGAGCATGACTATTCTTTAAATATGCGTGATGGATAGTAACATCTTTCTAAAATGACTTATAGACAGCATGGTGGCTCTTATAATAATTCTTAAGTTGGAAATACATATTAAACACCTTCTTCAGTCAGGTGATCAAGGAAAATATAAGCAATGACAAAAAGTCACATTGGTACAATATAACTTTCATGGGATGTATACTTCTTTGATAGTCTTCCTTAGACATTTATCTTCATACTAATCATTAGAAAAGTATCAGCTTAAACCTTATTATGAAACAAAATACAAAATATCTGACTATCACTCCTCAAATCTTTAAAGTTCCCCAAAACAATAAAAGTTAGAGGCAACAGCACTCCTGCCCACATATGACGGTGTAGGTGTTTCTCTTCACCAACCACCCCCTTTACAAAGCAGTAGAGGCAGCTCCCCTCCCAAGGCTGACCGTGCAGGCCTCTCTTTTAACAAAACTTTTCCATTAAGGGGAACTCATGCTGCCCATGTCTGTGCAATCAATTTCTCCTTCCCTTCTTTATTATAATAAACCTGTCCTTTTGGATATTATAAAAAAATAAACACAAGGAAAGTCAGAAAATTTCACAATCAAGTGGAACTTAAGGAGACATGCTGACTACATGTAATATGGGATTCTGGATGGAATCTAGAAGATTAAAAAAAAGACCTTAGGTGAAAACCAAAAAAAGGTGAATGAACTGTGATCTTTGGTTAATAATTATGCATTGATATTTATTAATAAATCATGACAATTTTTAATAAAAGATGTTACTAATAAAGGAAAGTGTACAGGGGTGGTTAAAGCACTCTATATACTCTCGTTATATTTTTTATAACTTAAAAACTTTTAAATAAGATGTTTAATTAAAAATAGAATGCAATTTGATATAGTCTCTTCAAAAAGTCTGTATAAGATAATCATTATCACCATCAATAATATTAAGCAAGTAGAAATTACCCTAGAAAACAAAGATAAAACAATAAAATCCATAAACAAAAAAATCAAATAATGATTTAGGATATATTTTTAGTCTAGCAATTGAACAAAAGTATAGAAATTAGACCACTTTAAATTGGAAAGAGTGTATTAAAACAGGTATTTTCAGAAGTGAAGGTTAATTGTAAAGTGGATCATTCTATGCGCAGAGAAAAAAGTCATAGTGATTGGCCTCTATAATACTAATTATAGAAATAGTTCCTAAATAATAAAATATACTCGAAAACTAGCAATCATGATAATTTTCTTTGTCATTATATTTATAAAATCAACAAAATGGAAATATTCTTAATACACAATTTTAATTGAATGAGTATTTAAACCATGGTTTAGTCACTCAATGGAATATTATGCATTCTATTTCACAAGTATAATGTATTTTGATCTGTTCTTTTTTAGAAATCTCTCCAATTGTTCAGTTGACTATTTGAGGAGCAGTGTTAGTAGAAGCAGCATTACAATGAGGACACTTTAGAAAACTTGGGCAGAATGGGCTTCCCTGGTGGCGCAGTAGGTTAAGCAACGCACTATGAAGCAAATAGCAGCCACTGCAGCATGAGTTAGATCCCTGCTGCCGGCCAGGGAGGGGACCCACATGGCATAGCAGATCTCTCCTGCCTCACCTGCTACTTCCCTCAGCAGTGTATTTGATCAGCCTATTCTGCTCCCCACTCTGTCTCTGGTGAATCCTCTCACCACTCTGGACTCTGGCCTGTACCCCAGCTCTTGTATATATAAATAAATAAATCTTAAAAAAAGAAAAAGAAAACTTGGGCAGAAAATGGTAGGACTTTGGAAAAGGATACTTTGGTGACTGCATTGGGAAATAGTTTTCAGTTTGATCTACAATGAACTGACTTGAAAAGATTTGCTAATGTATCAGATGTAGAGTGTGAGAGGCAAAAAGACTGATATGAAGATTTGCTAATGGATGGGATATAGGATATGAGAGGCAAATAGGTCAGGTGTTATGACAAGGTTTGTGCCAAGAACAATTGAAAGAGAGGAGTTGAGAGAGAGAGAGAGAGGGCGGGGGGGCAGGGGGAGAAGACTGAAGAGCCAATTTGGTGGGGCGGGGGGATGCTAATTTGCCACTTGGTTTTAGAAATATAACAGATATTTATAAGAATTAAAAATGTTTGAAGAAGAAATATTTTGCAGCAGATATAAAAACTGATGGGAATAATCCAGGACTGAGAAAGTAACGATTCAGAAGAAATTGGAAATAATTGCTGGGGTATTGTTATTTTGAGTAGGTCTGAGGATTAGGGCACAGCTCACAAGTAAGTAATTAATAAATTTTAAAGAACAAATGTTATTAAACTAACCAAGGCAAAGATAGAAGATAGACACCCATGCCAAGTATGCAAATAAAGATGGTGATTGTACATGGGGGATTCTTTTATTAATGCTTTATTGTTAGTATGTAGGCAGTAATATGAGAAAGAAGACTGATGCATATGTGATAGTGGCTTGAAGAGGGAAGCATTTTTCCAATATTCACCTATCAATTTGGAAAAGTAAATGGAATAAAGCAAAGGTACTAACAACTGATTTAATTTTTGGTGAAGGATTTAAGGAGAAGAGTAATGATGCCTGTAGGTCTCTCAGTGGCATTGCCAGCAAGCTGATGTGGGTGGAGAATTAGACTCACTGATTCACATTTTGGCCAAGGTAGAAGAAAAGAGGATCAAAAGAATTACTAGTGTTTACAAGGAATGTTTATACTCATGGGCCAAGGCATTTACAATGTATAAACAGTGAAAATAAGGACAGTATTAGTGGGAATAAAAACAAAAAATGGAAGGATAAATGAGTGATAAGAAATGAAAAGAGAACTGTGGTAAAGAATATATTAGATTAAAAAAGATACTTTAAGAATAGACTACTTCACTTTGTAATGGAAATATTACAGTATGGCAATGTAAAAGTCTAAACTAAGAATGTTTGAAATGGCATTTGGGGTATATTAAAAGAAGAAGATCAGTAGAAAATAAATGAGAAGCCAGGCAATGGAAAGAATCATTTATACACCAAGATCGAAGATATAAACTTACATAGAGTATTTGTGGGCTTGTAAATTGCACAGCCACTTTGAAGACAAATTTGTTTTCCAGTGGTTGAGTTTACCAAATAAATCTGAAGATGAATATTTTGTCAGAGTTTCTACTAATCTTCTGAAATAAATATTTCCATAAGTAAGTTGTATTGTCCAAAATTCCTTCACCTTAAAGTTTTGCAGGTGACTCAATTTAAAAAAAAAAAGAAAGAAAATGGTCACAATTCCTCTGGGGAGGATTCTGAAAAATTTTTTTATGATTGTCCAAATTAAATAACAGGCCCCACCATCCTATATAAACCCTACCACATGGTGACAATGGGAATGTCGGTAACCTTTTTTTAAAACAAAGCTTTCACAAATAGAAAGATCTAATTAAAATATTCATCAAGATTAGGGAAATGAATAAATCGTGGTACATTCATAAAAAAGGATTGCTTAAATTTGTTAAAAATGAATAAGCAGACAGACATAAAATAAAGGAGTTAATATCAAAAGCAAAGTCAAAATAAGTCAAACTATATTTTCATAAAATGATCACAGGAAACAAGTCAAAAAACACTGTATTTTTCCTGTGATATACTTATATATTAAAAAATGAAAAGTCAGTAAATGTAAACACCATATTCAGTGGATACCACCTGTGTGGTATGTATGCAAAGTAATGGATGCAAAGAATATGTGGCATTTCCAATCTATCAATGATTGTTTAAAATATCTGAAGTAAATATGAAAAATCAGTGGAATTTAAGAATATTTGTAATACCTTATGTTTCTAACTTATATGGTTTATTCAAAACATGGCACCACAGACCTCTCCTGCCTCGCCCACTGCTCCCCTTAACAGTGTATTTCAGTAAATATGCCTGTTCTGCTCCCCGCTGTGTCTCTGGTTGCAGTAACAGGAAAAAAAATAAGACAAAAGGGATAACAATTCACAAAAGAATTCCATATTCTAATTTTTGCATGTGCTGATAGATGACCAAATGCTATAAATAAAATAACCATGAAAACAAAACAAAGCAAAATATAGACAATAACCATTTGTTGACTTCTTAGGGCATGTCTTTATAGGGGTACTTTTCACAGGATCACATTAGAATATGAAAATGTCTCTTATTTAAAACATTAGATTATCACCTTGCATAAAAATATATCCCAGTTATCTTTACTATAGTTTAATATATACTCTACCTGTCAAGTGATGTGATTACTCTTTTCAAGGAATATAAATGTGACTAGAATTTCAGGTAAAATACTTAAAAAAAGATCCTATGTTAAAAGAATAAAAATGGAGCTCAAGAACTTCCATCTCATGAAACGAAAGCAAGTTCTTGGGATTAAAAACACCAGCTCTGGTTCTCCCTAGTAGCCTAAGGAGTTGTCTCAGCTCTATGGAGCTATCTGCAGCCACTGTAGCAAGTGTTCTATCCCCAGCCAGGAAGCTGATTCACACGGCACAGCAGACCTCCCCTGTTGCACCTGCTGCTCCCCTCAGCAGTTAATCTGACTGTCTCCCCACTCTGTCTCTTGTGTGGGGAGCACTCTTATCCCCTGCTCCTCTGGCCTGTACCCCAGCTCTTATATGCATAAATAAATAAATTAAAAAAAAATACTAGCTCTCTATCATGGTAAATTTTCTCAGTGTACAGATGAAAATGTAGTGCTGTATCCATAGGGTAAAGAGATTAAATATCTACAGAGTTTACAGTTAACTTTAAAATTTGATGTTAATTATTGTAGGTATTATAGTACTAAATTTCACTTACTCTTGAATGTTTCTTTGCTCTCTCTTGTCCACCAGGTAATGTGCTCTATTAAGAGATAGTCCTTTATCATCTGCTCCAAAGTGCTTAGTTGACATTACAGTGTGACTACTGCAGTGCAGGTGTTTAACATTCTAACCACTGCTAGCCAATAGTAGTAAAAATAATGAATGCCATTTGACAAGCTTAAAATGTATCTTTTAAGAATGATTCCCTCAAGGCACATCTTTGTATAATATGAAAGCACAATCTAAATTTCTTTGATTACTTGGTATATTTTCTTTAAAAATATATTTATATTAAATGAATCCTTATTTAAAAAATATTCAGCATGTCTATATATGTTTTGACCAATTTCAATGTTGCAAACTGGAAAATAAATCTGAGCAGATTATGAAGCATCCCAGCTATAACTACATGAAGATTGCTGATGCAGCATGTTATTTCTTATTTCATCAAGTTGGAAAATAAAATATCATTTTGCCAACAGATATTAGAATCTCCTCTTTATCTAAGAGATGCTTCTGGGGGCCTCCCTAGTGATGCAAGAGGTTAAAGTACAACACTGTGAAGCTGTCTGCAGCAACTGCAGCATGAGTTCCATCCCTGGCCAGGAGAACTCTCCTGTCACACCTGCTGCTCCCCTCAGCAGCATATTTCAATGGATCCCCCTGTTATGCTTCCCACTCTGTCTCTGCTGACTCCCCTCAACCCTTGCACCTCTGATTTGTACCCCAATTCCTGTATGCATAAACAAGTGAATCTTTTAAAAAAAGAAATAAAGAAATGTTTCTGATTTCCTTTTAGTAAATATGTTTTTGATCTCCTTAGTAAGGCTTTACTGACAAATTAGGTAAAGTTAGGGTCAAACAATGTCTTCCTGTTAATCTCATTTACAAAGAGCTTCTGTGCAGATACTGTGTGTGTGTGTATAGTGTATGTGTGTGCATCCATTCCTACATAGACAACTACTGGACTTCATAATTAATTTGGTCCTAAAAGGCAAGGACAGAGGATCATAGTGTCTTCTTTATCATTTTATGATAATTTTTATTAAGTTGACTTGTTGTATAGTAAAACTTAGAACTCAACGATAGGAAATATCACTTCTGTTTAATCCAAATTACATAGTTAGGAGCAAGTTGAGGGGAGGGTAGTGTTTTGTTTTGATGTGACAAAACAAAGTTCTATGGTGTTATAGATATAATGACTCACCCTGTCATTACTCCTCATTTATAGGTAGGACATAAAAATTTATGTTTGGGCCATGTCAAAATAAAATGATTTAAGAAATATTACAACTAATCTCCTTTGTTTAATTTCCACATCATACCTGTTTTCTGTCAAATGTAATTCCACTATACCATTATAATGAATCTTATAATACATACACAAATACACACACATGACCATGTCAGGATTAATTCTTCAAAAATATGGTTTAAATATTTCTATTTAATATTTTTATTTATTATGCATACAAGAGCAGGTCAGAGGCGCGAGAGGTGAGAGGATTCACCAAAAACAGAGTGGGTATCATAACAGAGGATCCACTGAAATACACTGCTGAGGGGAGCAGTGGGCAAGGCAGGAGAGGTCTGCTGCTTCATTTGGGTGCCCTCCCTGGCCAGGGATCAAACTCAGAGGGCAGTGCATGCAGAAGCCTCACAGTGGGAAGCTATACCCCTTGCACCACCAGGGAGGTCCTAAAGGTATTTGTAAAACATGTTTTCAAGTCAAGAATCACCTAAGAATATATTCTTTCAATGAAGCTAAGTCAAATAAAAAAATAATTAAGAGATAATTATATTTATTTCAATTTTTAATATTTATAAGGCTAGCATATGAGAAGATAGTTGATAATTAGAAGGATGTGCACCATTAATAATCAACATTTATTTACTTTTACAACATTTTGAAGAGTCCAATGATGAAATAGTTTTCAAAAATGTATGCAGACATTTTACATGGAGAACATTAAAGTTGCTTACTAATCTATTATAAGTCTACCTAAGTCCAGTTAGACACTGGTAGTCCAAAACACGCTTGTAAATATAATTAGAAATTACAAGGTATCACCTATATTGGATACAAAAGAGGTCACATCAGCAATAGAACACAACATGCTTATTGCTTCTGGTTGGTGATTTATTCTCCATATCTGAGGGGTATCTGAAAAGATCTTATCAATGCAGAAAACCCACAACACCTGTGTTGACTTTCTCAACAGGACCAATGTTCTGCTGCCCCACACCTATGTCCCTAAGGTGCTAACTTTGCTTTGTGCTGCTCCAGCAGCTATGAAATGCCCTGCCATTATTCCATGAATGAACATTATTCTTCTCTTATGTGTATGAATAGTACTCTGCTAGTGACTGCCAAAATCCACACAATGCCAAATATGAACAATGGTTTAAAGGATTCAGAAAATAGTCCTCCTCATGGTATGTTGATGATGTGCTCTTCAGACCATGTGATTTTGTGCATTTTAGTGACTCAGATGTTTTGATTTATGCTACCACATTTCAAGGGTTAGATTTAGTTATGTAATATATCTGAGATTTGTTTTAAAATACTTCCTTGTGGTGCAGTGGTTGATTATCAGTGCTATCAGGCTATCCTCAGCCACTGAAGCATGAGCTTGATCCCTGGCTAGGGAGGGGACCCACATGGCCCTCTCCTGTCTCACCCACTGCTCCCTTTTATAGTGAAGATCCACCTGTTCTTCTCCCCGCTCTGTCTCTGGTGAATCTTCTCACCCCTACACCTCTGGCCTACAACCCAATTCTTGTATGTATAAACAAATACAATAAATCTTTTAAAAAATATTGTGGTAGACCTATGTATATCTTATGTATGTTACTTATTTTTCATTGATATCTCTAAGTAGTTGGTTAAAAACTGAACAGCAATGAATTAACCAGGAAGGTCCATTCTAGAAAGACCTACACAGAACTTCAGCAATGTTTATGTATGAACAAGCAGAGGCTTTATTAACTAGACAACATATAAATTATTTTCATACACTTAACATCAATTTTCAAAATAAAGAAGTTGACTCCCATCATTTTGCTCTCAGTGGAAAGGTCATGGCTAGTACTCTTTGGGTTAGCCCTTCAGTTCAGTTCTTCATAGAGATTGGTGAAGAATTGGGCTGCATGATTCTGGCTTAAGTTTAGGTGTATTATGCTGAAAGAATTTTGATGCATCAGGTTTGAGTGAAACTTTCATTTTGAACAATCTCAAAACACCTAGAAGGACAGAGTTTAGTCTCTGTTGATACCACATAACAGGTTGTTAGACTGTTTCAGTAATTGCTTACTGGTAGATGCATGAATGTGTAACATAATTCAGTTTGTCAATTGATTCCATGTCACATAACTGGAAAAAGGAGGGGATAGAGAAATATGAAGAGTGCATATATAGTCCTTAGGTACCTTTTAGTGTTGAAGGTCAACAATATTTTCCAACAAGAATTTTAATAATCCTTACTGCTACAAAGACTTAGGTCAGTTTGCATAAAATAATAGATATTGATCAAAATCTTTGAGAATTACATTTCTTAATCTCAATGATGTGACTGTTATTCTTATTTTCCTAGGATAAATTTTCTTGAAGGATGCTTCATAGTATCTCTGTGAATTAGTTAAAGTTGGCCCAATGCACAAATACATACCAATGTATACACAACTTTATTTTCACCTATAATGAAAAAGGGTTAATTTAAATCCTAGTTCTTGTATATACATTCAAACCACTTTTAAAGGCCTTTCTCCTCATTTTCCACATAATTCCAGGTATGACTAAATCCCCAAAACATATCCAGCATTAATTATTTCTAACAAATAGAGTGGGTGAAAAAAAGCCCACAATTCTATGAGCTATATGTGATGTTATATTATTTGTTCTGTTAGATTGAACTATACAATTTTTTTTAATTATCATCATTTTTTTAAGGCTCTACTTCTCTAATTCAAGCAGACACCTGCAAAATATTCCAAGCTAATTGTCAGATAGGATAGCTAAGGATCTGCCTTAAATTCAGTTATCAGTTTAGTTGAAATAATTCCTTTTTGTCATCTTGGCTTCTTTTGTTGTTGGTTAAGGTATGTATCATTGATTTACAACTTTGTGTTTTAGCACCTTCAGGTACTATTACAACACCATACCCACCACCAAATCACGTATCAACCTCCACCACAGTCCATTGTGAAACCTCCAACATTTTGTTCTTTCTCCTTTCTTACCCCTAACCATCTTGGTAGCTTCAGTTCCATAGTCAGATTTCTAGCATTTGTTATTGGTTTGGCTTTCTCTGCCCTTTTATTTTATTTTATTTTGTTTCTCTGTCTTCCGTATAGAAATGATACCTTTTCTCTTTCTCTTTCTGACATATTTCACTTAGCATAATCCCCTCTAGTTCCATACATGTTGCAAATAGTAAAAGTTTATATTTTTTGATAGCTAAATAATATCTACTGTGTTTATATGCCATATTTAACTGATCCTCTCATCTGTTTTGGGTTATTTAGGTTGTTTCCAAAGCTTGGTGTTTTTAGGTTATTCAACTTGTTAGCATACAAATATTCACTGTTATTGTTTTTATGTGCTTCTTTATGTTGTAATTCTCAGTTTGATATAATTGTGGTCAGAGAAGATGTTTGTTACCATTTTGTTCTTCATGAATTTATTGATTCTTGTTTTGTAGCTCAATATGTGGTCTATATTTGAGAAAAAAGTACATTCAGGTTTTTTGGGGGGGATACAGTGCCCTATAAATTCTATTAAGTCCTTGTGGTCTAATTACTTATTGAAGGTTTACATATTTTCTGTCTGGTTGATTGTCTGTTTTCAGGTTTACTAGTAATTGTCTTATATAATTTGATGCTGCTACCTGACGGATATATTTTTGATGAGTGTTATGTATTCCTGATTATTCCCTTAGCCATTATTTAGTATTTTATTTTTGGTCTATAAATCTATTTTATATTATATAAATATGGCTGTCTCTGCCTTCTTGTGAGTTCAGTTTGCTTGTAGGATTGTTTTCCAACCCTTTACTTTAAGCCTATGTTTATCTTTGGAACATAAGTGTGTTTCCTGAAGACAGAAGAAATTCGGATTAAGGAGCATTATGCTAATTACAAACAAACACCCAAAACATTTTTTTAATTGATACATTTGTTTCTTTTGGTGTATATATAACTATTGCATAATACTCCTCTCCATGTGCCAAGGTTCTTTCTTTGCGGGACAAATAACATACAGTATACCACCTAAATTTTAGTTTCAGATAAATAAAAATAATGTCTTATATAAGTATTCCTTATGCAATATTTGAGATTCACCTGTACTAAAAAAATCATATTTACTAGATATTGAAATTTGAATGAATTTTCTATATCTCTATATGCTAAAATTGGCAGTCCTAGTTTATATACAATAGAAAATAATTATATGAGGACTAAAGTAATATTATAGAAGTGATTTATTTAAATGGCAAGTTACCATTTAATAGGAAATATGATATCTTACATATAAGTAGGTATGTATATATACATATCTCATATATAAATATACATTTCATACATATGTGTGTATATTCATGTATATATATTCTGCAGCTATAGTTTCAGATAATTTGAGCATTGAAAAATAAAAACCTTGTTCATGTTGTGTCAGGTGTCTTATATATTTCTCCAACCTATGTAATTTGAGGACTTTTTTTTTTTCTGAATATTACTTCTGCCCCAATTCTGAAAATAAACAGTATAGAATATTCTTAACTAGTCCTATCACTCCTAGAACTCTTAGTTTAAAAACTGTCTCACTTTTAAAGTCGGAAATAAATCATCTTGTGCACAACTGTGAACCAAACTATAAGCTAACTCACTTGGAAGACTTAGTTTCCCAACAGCTAGCTTCTTTGCTTTCATTTTTCTTTGATGTACTTCCTATATATTTATCACATTTGTTACTTTATTCTTAATTTTTTTAGTTGAATATGTTCACAAGAATTGTTTTTCCAATTTTTTTTTCTGGATACTATCTGCCAGATTCCAAGATCTAACTGAATTATAGACTGTGTAAGCCTTTTTTTTCCCCTAGCACCTCTCTACTTTCCTTCCTTTACAAATATGAGATATTCTATATTACCATCAATTGTGGGAATACAGTGCTGAGTGCTTTTGTCCTTAATTTGTTGCCTCTAGAATGTTTTTGAAGGAGTTCATTATACACCACAGACATTATCTAATTAGTTTTCATAGCATTTTCATGAGATTTCTTGTCTTCAATTTGTATCTTCCTAATGCCACGACCACAGTTACACAGCAAGTTCTGAATATTTTTCAAATTGTTTAAAGGATTTCAGAAACCTTTCCATTATTCCCTCATTTCTACTTTCACAGTGAATCTAGACATGTGTCTTTTCTCTCAGCTCCTCACCATGACTTCCTTGTTGTCCAAATTCATACTACCATATTCTACAAATTTGCTCTATATGATCTATGTGATATTGAGAACTGCACTTTATTTATATATTCAAATATCAGCTTCTCAGTAACTATGCTTCTCTGAACAAAAGGTTCAAACTTTTTGAGTCTGGTTTGTTCAAATATGAAAAATACTTTTTTTCAGAGTAGTTATAGGAGATTAGAGTAGTGAACATAAAATATTTGATGCATTGTCCACATTTATCAGATACTTTTTAGTCTTTGTTATTGTTAGAATAAGTAGATCGTATATAATTGGATAGTTGTGGTTTAGAAGAACCTTATGGAATGTTCAATGGAAATTCAATCATAGATTCTCATCAGATATGTTCTTAATGAGACAGCATGCTTGCTTTATACTTCTGAGAGCTTTTGAAGAAAAATATTATAACTCCTAGGGAAATGATCCTTTATATTAGTCATCCCACATTTTAACAAGGCATTAAATTTTTTCATGTACAGAAAGAACATGGTAAAGTAAAAAACTTCTGTGTTTGAATCTGCTCTTATTTGGGGTTCATGAATTAAGCTAATTAAATATTATTTTATTAATTATAAAATAATTGAGATAATAATCCATGTTCTGTAGCTCTACGGATTGAGATAAAAGTTGAGAATATGTCCTATATATTATTGGTATATAGGAGGCAATGAACTGTTAATAAACATATTAAGAGGGAAGAGAATATTTAGAAAAGTTTAATGATAGATCCTTAAAAGCTCTGACTATTGTATAAGCTTACTTGTAGATTCTTGAGGGCACTAATCACTAAACACTAATAATCACATTTGTTAATTAAACTTCTTAATTATATAATTTATGTATTTTTTAAGTGATGATCATTTATCTCACAATTTACTTCTTTGGAAAAATCTTAAAGTCCTAAAATGGTATGTTCTATTTCCAACATAGAATAGCAAAATGAAATGCATTCATGATTATATCAAAACATTTGTTTATTTGTAAACAAACCTGTATAACCATACACACCATACTAATGTAAGGTAAAATATTACTTCTCTGTGCTGATTTTAGGTGTCATCTTTGAGATTTCATTCTTTCTGCCTATTTTAGTGTTCACTAAAACATTTAGAGTGCTCTAACATGTGTATTTCAATAAAAGCCAATGGATGGCACTTAAACTTTGACCTATTACCATAAAATTTTCCATTTCAGTTTTCAAAATAAAATTTGGAAAGTCCATTGAAGGTTGGAGAGGGGCTAGGGTTACCCAGGTGAATTCTCCAACTGCAAAGGCAGCCTGAGCGACTGGAGGATTCAAAGCTACTGGACTATCTCAGGATAAAGGTTCTCGCTCTACCACTTCTAGAATGAACTGTCCCCATGAACACTGGGAAGAGAGTTCAGAGGATGTGCAGAATCTAAACAAAACCCTAAAGAAGAGAACTTTGCACTTTGCTTCCTCAGGCTTCTTAAAATAGAGTTGAGTGATGAATTCCAAGCCACACCCAGAGTCTACCTCTATCCAATCCCTTCCTGAAGGAAAGAGAAAACCATTCTTTCTTTTGTCCAACAAAGATATAGCAGGTAAGAGGATGATAAGCTAGAGAGAAGGAAGTTAGAAAGGGGAACCTCCATGGACAGCCCTCCTAATATTATTGATATGAATGCCCTCCAGTGTCTCAAGGACCTTTTGTAGAAAAATCCTCAAGTATTCATACCCTTATAAATGAGTCAGTTCCTGGATCTTTGTTCTTATGGTAAAGATTGAGGGAGTTAATTCATTTATATTTCTCATATTCATCATTTTGGTCACTCAAAACACATGTTGAAGGAGTTTCTTGCTATTTCATTTCAGAAAAAAAATATATTTTCTTCTGTATGACCCAGTAATAACATTATTATTTATTTATTCAAATAACATGATAATCTAATATGTAAATATCATAATATATTGCCAATATATGATGGCACTATAGAACCAATCCAAGTGTTCTTCAATAGATGAATGTATAAAAAAAACTGGAGCATATAATCAATGGAATATTATGCAGCTGTGAAGAAAGATGGAATGGAGGTATCCAGGACAAAATGGATAGATGTTGAGGTAATTGAGTGCGTCAATCAAAAGGTAAAAGACAGATTTAGGAGAGTTTCAATAATAATAATAATAATGAAATTCAAACAATAAAAGGCATAAAGATTTGAACATGGCAAAAAGAAGGTAATGATTACCAGTAGGAATAAAGAAGGGTAGAAGGGATGGGGTAGATGGAAAAAAGGGGTCTGGGCATGGATTGTTTTGTGGAGTCAAATAAAAGAAAGAAAGGGAATATATAAACTACTTAAGAAATTTTTATTGCGGCATTTAAAAAATATTAGCAAATATTTAGGAAAGCCTTCGTGAAGTATTGGGAATGGAGAAACCTTTTAAGCAAAACTGAAATCTATAGCTATTAAAGTCAAGAAACTATGTTTGAACACATACAATTTAAATGGGCTAAAATAACAATAAAATAAAATAAATGAATATTAAGAACAAGAATCATAGAAGAGATGAAAATAATAGCGCAGAAGTTGAACTTGTAGGAAACACAGTCAATGTAGGCAACAACAACAAAACAATCTTAAAAGACTTATCTTTCAAAGAGATGGAAATCTATAGTGTTGGAAAGGAAGCTAACCTCTCTCTATCCTTTGTAGAGCCATAGACTAGAAAATAATTAAACTGACAGCAGAAAGATTAGCAAAAGAAAAGACAAGCTTTAAAAAATGGGCACCCACTTTCTGGTAATTCCAGTGAATTTATATAGTCTCTAGAAAGGTGGCAATAAATTTAGGAGAGAAAATCAGAACAAAGAGCTCTTCAATTTAAAGAAAAAGGAATTTTTGCAGATTCATTTACATATATATCAAAAACAAACCTTACAAGCCCTAGCCTGGGTAGATAAGGCTGTTAAGCTGTCTCCACCTGCCAGACCATGGAGTATTTCTTGTTTGAGAGAATTTCACAGGTGAGATTAGGATTTTCAGATGGGAAGAAAATTCTGGAATATCTGGAAAGGAGAGTTGAACACAACTTCATGTCCTTAAAATATAGAGGCAGAAGGAGATTAACTACCAAAGAAAGCCATTCAGCCACAAAGCAGAAGTAAGCTGAATCAGGAGATACTATGCCAAAACAAACAAACAGAACCTTTTCTTTTCTTTTGTTCATCTGGATTAAATTTCTTTTGATAGTACCATCAAACTATGTGCTCTAGGAGTCTCAGGAAGCTCATAGGGCAAAAGATCAGGTTTAGGGCTCTGGACTTCAGGCCTTTTCTTGTGCTGTACTGATAGAGAACCTTATGTATATAAAGGAAAGAAACTGAAGTTGAAACTGGTGTCACTCTAATTTTGAATAAGAGAACCATTCTGCTCCTAAATCATGCTTGGAAAGGAAATGGTTTTATTTTCCCAATTATTATGAGGTGTTCAATGTAAAGATGTTCAACAGATAAAAAGTTTTTCTAAGTGTTACAGGGCATCCCTAATATAAAATGGGTTTCCTCACCCATGCGCTCAGAAGACTTTTATAATAACTCCCAACTTCAGGTACACGTGACAAAAGTTATTAACGGGTTTTATTTTATGAAAGAAGGGGAATAAAATAGTAATAATACCAAGGGAAAGAAAGGATTACAAATCTGTAAATATCCTACCAGATCTTCTAAGCAATGGCGTGTTAAGAGCTGGCTCCGAGTCAAGTGAGAGGGTTCCACATCTCTGTTTTTATAACCAGCCTGACTGCTTAAGTCCACTCTTAGGTCCCAGTGATCCACTCTTCGATAATCATCTTATCGGATTTGTGGTTCTGGAACACTGGTGGTCTGGAGTGGGGATTGGAGTCCACACACCCATCTGTGTAATCCATTCAGGACTACCTTTCCCCCTAACATAAGGAATAAACAAATGCTACCAACACTTGCATTCTCCCTTTTCTCTATCATCTTGATATGGTCCCATTGATGGAAGCTCAAACTAGACTATTTAGGTTGGAGGCATCGCAAGACCATAAACTGGAGGTGGCACTAGATAGGATTAATATAGCCATTAATCTGGCTATAGAAATGAAAAATCCTTAGGTCCCAAATGCCATAGTAACTATCAGACTACTATACAGAAATATCCAGAGGCGCAGACAAGAGGTGGAGATGAGATTGAGTCATTGTAAAGAATCGTTAGTTCACACAAATCAAACTAGTCATACCCTATAAGTAATTAATTTAACAATAGATAATTTTGGGCCCTCCCTGGTGGCACAAGGGGTTGAGCGCCACATTGTGGGGCATCCGCAGCTACTGCAGCATGAATTCCATCCCAGCCAAGGAAGGGACCCATGTGATGCAGCAGACCTCTCCTGCCTCTACCGCTGTTCCCCTCAGCAGTATATTTCAGTCAGTCTGCCTGTTCTGTTCCCCACTGTCTCTGGTTACTCTTGTTGCCCCTGCACCTCTGACCTGTACCCCAGTTCTTGTATGCATAAATAAATGCAAAAATAGATAATTTCATAAAGGAATTTCTCCCAAAGAAAAGAACACTATACAATTTCTGCCCTGGCAAGATGTAGCTCTCCTCTCAAGACTTGCATCTATGCAGGCATATCTTTTAATAAACTTGTCCCTTTCAGAGGTAGCTCTTGCTGCTTTCTTGTATCTCTGCAAGCATCTTCTATTTTTCTTTGTATAATAAGATTGCCTAAGACTCTCTTCCTTGTGGAGAGACTTGCCACGCGACATTGAAAGGAGAGCTCTGGTGAAACTTTTCATAAAGGTAACCCGAGGTCCTCACCCTTAACTCAACACCCCTCCTAAACAACATCACCAGAAAGCAGAATTAATCAAAAGTAACCCCTTTCTGAGACAAAGAGGATTTGTATTCAGAGTACATAATGGATAGGAAAAAAGTGTATTTTTGATTTGGAATCGTGGTAGGTATTGGAGGGGATGCTACAATAATGATGCTACCTTATACGGCAATTGTGGCCACTTTGAAAATTGCACTTTGTCCCAAATCCACTGGCAGTCACCACCCTGATTTTGATTGCACTTTCCTCCCACTATTTAAACTGTTCTACATTTTGTTCAGGGGGATGTGGGGTAGCTAGTCCAGACCTTTGACGTTTATTCTTTTGTTGGATGAGCACTCCAGTTTTCTCCTGTAAAGGTTGTATCAGTTACAAACCACTTCATTCTGCTGTTTCAACTTCAAAGTAAAAGGAAACATATTGAAAAAATATTGTTTTTATGAATAATTCAAAATACAAGTTTACTATCTTGCTCTGAACTTACAGTGCCTATTTTCATAATCAATGCAAGTATGTAATGATCTATTACCATTCAAACAAACAAACAAATTTAAGAGTTCAATTTTAACCTCACACAAAAATGAAGGAATGGCATTTTTTATTTATATCTGCCTGATAAAATATAATTTATTAATTCTTTGTCTTTTAAAGAGATGTATATGAACTAACTGTAAAAATATAAGTGAAGGGACTTAACTATAATAGGACAGTTTACTCCTTTACATGTTCTCCTACACATTTCTAAACACTAACTTCTTTGAGTTTTATGCTTAAGAACATTTTTATTAAAGCCATAAATTTTATATTTGAATAGCACCTGTCATGTATTAGATTGGATCAATGATGTAGTTTTGCATCATAAACGTGAAAGATAAAACTTTTACTCAACTTAAATATATCGAAGATATTTTTAATCATATCCTTCACTGAAGTTATTGGTAAAGCATAAACTCAATCATAATAAAGATGAGGAAATGGGGTAAATTTGGCCTACAGATATTCATACAAAACCCCTATAGAAATCAATTAAAGATAAGTAAATTGTAGCTTTATTAGAGTTCTAAATGATTTTCTGAGAGTATTAAATGAACTTATCCCTATTTAAAGCACTCCAATCTTAGCATCAAATGTGATCGGAAATTCTATATTTTTACTGCAAAAGATGAAATAGAAAACTAGTCAAGATAGAAAATCTTCCTATCTTTCATTTTCTCTCATTCTCCTGTTGACTGATTTATTAAACATAAAAATGACTTTTCTCTGTGCTAATTTAATATAAATTAGTGATAAACATCTTAATTATAATTGTTTTTCTGTTTTGAATTATTTTTTTAAAGATCTATTTATGCATACAAGAACTGAGGTACAAGCCAGAGTCCAGGGAGGTGAGAGGATTCACCAGAGACAGAGTGGGGAGCAGAACAGGCAGGCTGACTGAAACACACTGCTTAGGAGAGGAGTGGGCGAGGCAGGAGAGGTCTGTTGTACCACGTGGGTCCCCTCCCTGGCCTGCAGCAGGGATCTAACTCCTGCTGCAGTGGCTGTGGTTTGCTTCATAGTGCATTGCTTAACCCACTGAGCCACCAGGGAGGCCCATGTTTTGAATTATAATGAATTAAATCTAATCTGTTGTAAGAGCTAGATCATTTGTAAACCACATGATAGTCTCAGATATTGGAAGTAATGCTGAGTGGGTTTCCTCTTACATCATTGCAAAAGTTATTAAACCAGTATCATAAACTCATTAATTGGTAGTTTCCTTACAATTACCCAAGAACTCAAATATCAGGGGGCTTCATGGAGAAAGAGTTTTTATGAAATCTCTCCTATAGGACTGAGATGCATGTTTCAACCTCTGGTGGGAATATAGTCTACATTGCAGCATTACATCCCTTTGCATTTTCCCCAGAAGAAAGGCTCCCTCCCTAGAAAGCTCATATCCAATAGTGACTGAAAAAGAGTACATGCCTGATTGATTTATCTCAATTTGAGGAGTTCATATTAATAGAGGATAAAGAATAGAGAAACTGGTAAGGAGGCGCCTTAAGACCAGAGACAAGGCTTACACAAGGAGGTGGGGGTAGAAGGGATTAACAAAAGCAACAAGATAAATGGGGTATTTAAGGGAAGATTTTTCTAAGTCATTAATTCAAAAATTGATGCAACATGAAATTAATTGACATCTGTTAAATTATTTTGTTGTTTTTTTGTTTGTTTTTTAGAATGCTTTAAAATTTGGGGGTTAGTGAAGCTCGTTTTTGAATAGGACAAAGGTGATCCATTTGAGCTTATCATTTATTTGTATAAATAAATTACTTTGTGGAGGCAGAAATAAATTTTATAGTTTGAGAATCAAGACTTGTCTGAGTAAAATAGATTATTTATTTGTTGGAAATTTTGATCTGGAAATTCTTTGGAAGTGAGATAGCATATTTGTTTCTCTTGAACAAAAGACCCCCCAAAATAATACAATTAAAAAAATAAAAACTTCCTAGAAAATTTTCTAACAAAAACCAAAATAAAACTACTTAGGAATGAATGACCTGCTGAAAAGAATCAGGAACAAAAAATTGTATATTATAGAAAACATTTAGCAAAGAAATAATCTTCAAGAAAAAAGTTCACAAATTGTGATTAAACTAGATTTATGACAAACATTTTCTATAAGAGGCATAAACAAAAGCAATTTACTGTAAAAATCTGGTGCAGGATGGTCTAGCTTAAGTGAAACTCATAAGAACCTTATGAAATATAGATTAATATGAAATATAAATATTTTTCAGCAGCTCTTCCTGCCCACTTGTGTCTATGCAGGTATACTTTACCTTTCCGTCCCTTTGATAATAAACCAGCTTTTTAAAATAAATAAATAATTATTTTTCAAATAAAATCTATCATCTTGATATCTAGAATTTAAATAAACATAAACTAGCATTAAAGGTAAAAAGTAACATTTGTGGCATCTTATGCTTAAACTCACTTATTTCTTTTAATTATGGAGAATCCATGTTACAAGATCTATGTGGTAAGAATAAGTAAATAAAATAACATGCACTTAAGTGTTCAAATATTTTTTCTTAAAGAACTTTAAAGAAAATCATAATCATTGCCTTAAATGATGCAGCTGAATATTTAGATTTATAATAAATTGTGTCAATTTTAACAAATTTTATTAATTATGATAATTGTTTTTCAATATACTATAGCATAATAAAGCCAATATTATTTGATATAGGAAAATGCTTAACTCTACCCATGTCTTCCTGATCCTTCAATTTTGTTTTATCCTTCACTGTTTTAATCATCATTTTTAGGACTACAGTGTTCTATATCCTACTTTTTCTTATAGCATTTGGAAATATATTTCCAAGAAAGTTTATCAGTGGTTTGGATTTTTAAGTATATTTATTAGTTCTATATTGTTTTTCAATTTGAACTACTCATTCTTAACTCTTTTCTACAATTAGAACTGTTTCCTGTGATTTTTTTCCTTTATTCAGTTAAAAAAAATACCGTTTCTTAGTCACACTTGTTTCATTCTATAATTCTCAGATCATAAATTTTCTTACTCATAAACCAACTTTAATTCATTTTTTTATTAAGACATATTTATGCATGCCTAAGAAAGAAAAACAATGGGAATTGCCATTTAGAGTGGAAAAATCTCCACAATTTTGGAAGAGTTTTCAGAGGGTTATACATTCTTATTAAATTAGCACTTACTAAAAACATACTGAAAAGAGGGTATGCAATCAAAATAAATCTTTTCAAAAATTGGATATTTTGTCTTTTCTTCTGATCTATTTTGAATCATATTAGTTAGATTTAGAGATAGTATAGTTTATCTTGAAAATGTTAGAGTGATGATAAGCAGTCCTGCTTGTTGAATTTGGCCTTTATTCCTTTGTTTCAGCTTTATTATCACATGCCAAAAGCATACATTTGAGACAGGTTTCCCTGGAAAGCTCTTGTAATATAGAGCCAATCTTTCCCCCTCCCTGTATCTCATCAATACTGGTATTCAATGTTATAACACCTTGAGTATCAACATAAAATATAATAATTTCAGTTAGAGTTGAAATATTAAAAACAAAAATCAAAGTGTGCTATTTTTATTCAATAATGATGCTGTTATATGTACTATTAATGTTTTAGTGTATTCAGGTACCATTAGTTTCACTGTATATTACTTTCAAGCTTGTGGATTTTTCTTTCCCATCTAAAGTCCCTGAGAATCTCTAAAGAAGGTCAGATATTGTTTTACACTTATATTTTGCTCAAGTAAAAACAATATCTTTATTTAAACTTCTCTTAAGTAGAAAATATAAATTATATAGCTTCTGCAAATTTGATAGTAAGGTTTTAATTATAGAAGTGCTTTTATTAACTTAAGAAATTTTGTTTATGAAACAAAAATTCAAACAATTAAAGATCTGCCAGTGTGAAATTTTAAATATTTTTTCTTCACACTTACAGTATGTATATTTTTATTATACAGCAATGTGGTATATCTAACTAGTTAAAACTATTACATATCATTACATATTTGACTAAAATTTATATTTAGTGTTTGACAAAGGTAAAAATGTTGAAAAACATGAAATGTACTTCTTTGAAGATATTGAAATATACATTAAAAAAATCTTCCAAAATTTGATAATTCAAACCAATAGAGTCTCATAACATATTGATTTGAAACAGGTAATTAATGATGGTTTATATGTGTATTTTTCATCTTGAGGAATTTTTGTAAGTTCCTTTCACATGAATTCTTCTATTTCTTTCATACAATAGCTGTATTAGTTATAGGCTATCATATGTCTATTATATAGCTAATGAAACAGATACAGAAAGTTAAAGTAATTTGCTAAAAGTCACAGAACTCTGCAAAGTAAGAGAGTGAGGATTTGACTACAGAGACACAAATACAGATATATGGACCTCACTGTAAAATATTTTTTATCTTAGATATTTTCCATTTTAGAGGTCTTTTTTCTATATGCAATTGTATTAGAGTGACTTGCCAATAGCTTATCCTCCATACTCCTGAGATTAGTATCTGACATATATGCAAGTCATGTAAGCAAATTAATCAACTTAAGGCATTGTAATGAAGACTATGCAAACAAAAGATGTCTAACTCAGATTCATTTACACAAGCAAAGAAGAAAGCCTTGTTGTATAATTCATGATTCTCAGTTAAGCAAATACAAGAATAAGTCTCTTTGTAATTGTTTTTGATTAATCATTAGGGAAGATGAAGAATCATTCATTCAATAATCAATGACTGTCATTGTTTAGGGGTTATATAATATTCCAGATATTCAGTAAAATAGATACAGTAGTGATTTCTCAAAGGAATTCAGTCTTTAGAAGGGACCCACATGTGTTTAACTGAAAAAGTACTTCATATAAAAAAGTAGGAAGAATTATTTTCAATAGAGCATGACTGTATGGATTGTCAAGGGAAAACTGGAGAAGTTAGAAAGATCAAACAAGAACAACCAATGAAATAATTATTAAGAAATCTGAATTGTTTAAGCTATTGTCTATTTTCTTTTTTGCAAAATGTAATTTTAATGTCGTAAATGCAAAATATTATTTATTTGTATAACTGTAATGGGATCTGCAACAAACCACTATAACTTATTTTAAAAAAACAATAATGATACACAAACTGCAAGGTCTGAAATCATAGTTCCCCCTCTAATAATACTAAATACCACAAAGTACAGATTATTATACAAATGTTTCAAATTTTTTAAAAAGCTCCATAGTGCAATGCTCAACCCATTGTGCCACTAGGGAGGTCCCCAAATGTGTCCGAATTTAAAAGTCAAACACAGTAGGTTTAGATTTCAAAGGAAAATAACAAAAAGTAGGTAGATGTCTGGTTTTCATTTATGTGTACAAGTGACAATAGCAGGCTTAATAGTAGAAGTCTTCCAAGCTCCACCTCCATACCCTGTATCAGGCAGGAAACTTCCATAGGTACAGAGGAGGCATAACATGGATTTTAACTGTGGAATCAAACCGAGATTTTTGCTTTTAAATTTTGGTTCCCTTCTCTTTCCCCTATTAAATGTCAAAAGTGCTCTGAGCTAAGGAATGCATGTCAGTAGCCAAACTATTTTAAGAAACACAACCCTGTTACCACATTGGTTGGAGAAGGGGAGGAATAAAATAGGAGAAATAGAACAATGGCACTGTTCTCCAAGGTTTACTTTGGCATTCTAGTTTGTCTCAGCCTGGAGAAGAAAGCTTGGTTGGGGTGAATCTCACACTGAATTTATAGGCAATCTTAAATTGCTCAATCACGGTCTTAAATGAAACTGAGAAGCAAAAGTGGTTCTTTGGAAATAAGGAATGTGGGAATGGTTAACATTCCTTTGTATTTAAATTTTGACATTTTTAAAAGCTGTGAATCTCTTCATGAAGGTTTAGAATCTCAACCTAGTGATTGCTGTTTTGATGTAGGAGACTTTAAAATGTAGATGCTTTGGAGTTTTCAGAGGAGATCAGAGGAAGAAAGGTACAAATGTCAAGTTACTATTTTTTTTCCCATGCTATTACTGATGGAGGATTTAGTTAATAAATTAAAATCTAGAAGATTTAAAAGAATCAAACACACATAATTAAAACATACATTCACATGAAGATATGAATAAACCTACATGATAACAGCCTTTCTTGCGTTCATTTGAGTACAGACTGCTAAACACCGTGTAGCGGGTAGTCCCAGAGGACCCAACATGATGAACCTCAGAATCACACAAAGTTCATCCTCCACAAAACCAAGCAACTGAGCAGCAGACCTGTGAGGACTCAGGGGCTAAGGTAATGCTGCCATCAAAAGACTCCCAGCTCCTGGTTAGGCAGATCAAATATTCTGGGTTCACTCACAATCTATGTAGTTCAACTGGCACACAGGGACAGCTTCATGCTCTTCAAGGGTTTTTATGTGTAGACAACTCCTTAGCCTCTTCTGAGGCTGACTGTGGTACCAATGATTACAATAAGTGCTGAGACAAGGACATCTGTTTAGCAGGAATTGGAATGAATACCTATTAAGTCCACTGTAATAATTTGTTCATTCAAGTTAAAAAGCTTTGTACTTTGAGTCAACTAGTATCTTCTCATCATATTTCTTAATAAATTTCAGATTGTACAGCAGGTAAAGCAAATGATAGATGCTAGGTCTAGAGATACAACTGAGTTTTGGGGGAAAAGATCATGTTTTAGCTATCCATAAAGAAATGCACCTGGCACCCAGAGTCAGGATTCATGATTAAATAATAATAATAATAATAATAACAAAGGTTAAATTCATATCTTGTGTAAAAGTTTGAAGTTGAGGTCTAGAACTGACTTTTTCATTAGTTTCAAGTTTCCTGTTTTCTTTCTTTCCTTACATATGTTTGAATTACATTAAAATCTGACATTTTAGTTATACTGAGTGAACTTCAAATGAAATTTGCACCCAGTGCATCTAAATGATAAGAGATGGAAAAATGTTGGTTTTTCTTCTCAAATTTCAAAAACTTATTTGACATTATTTCCTGAATTTATAACTACTTGAATGCATTAAATTGGAATCATGTGTAATTTAAAATTATTTTAACACTTCTGTGCGATATGGTCTTAAACAATGTATTTGGCTGCTTTTTTGCTTATTTTATTTTTTACTGTGGTACATTCCAGTTATGAAATAATTTAATTTTTACAAAGGTAAAAGCACAGAAGCTGCAGTCCCCTAATCTTCACTCCACCCAAAAATCTAGAAAAAAGTTTGTGCATATTACACAAACACAGAGCTTTTATCTCTCTTTGGGTACTTTTTGATTGTAAAATTTACTTAACCAACAGTTTAAGGCCCACTGGCGTTTTTAAACAAAAACTAATCAGAAATAGTTCAGGACCCCATCTGTGAATCCTGCCCCTTTGCATTAAACAAAACTGATCAAAACTTGTTCAGGATCCTGTCTGTGAGCTCCTGGCCCTCAAACTAACCAAGTATTTATATCAGCAAAGCTCGGTTCTCTTTTGAATCTGCCTGTGCTCACTCTAGAGTATGCACTGTCATCTTCACCTACAAGACACTAACTCTCTTATTATTGCTCCCACTTAAAGTCTTTCTGTGCTGAAGTCAAGGATTTCTGGGGCTCCACACCACACTAGAGACCCATCATACCCTGACTGGATGACACAAAAATATTTCCATCGGGAAACATGTGGTCACCTCATCCCAAAATTTAAATATTCTTTATTACAACCTGAGAAAATGCTTGAGATTTACTGTAGGATGTGTAGCCTTATCTCTGCTTAATTTTATTTTTATTCCCATATAGGCCTGGAACTTGCCTCTATGTCTTTATTCATACTATTTTACTGACTGCCACATTTTCCTCTACTTCACGTCTTTCTTTCTGTCATGTTTTAACATCTGATCCAGATTAAAATGACCAATGGTTTCTACAACCAAAATTATTCTCACCCTTCTTGAACCAATATAATGTCATACATTTTAAATTATGTAATAGTATAATGGTCATGATACTTATACTCCAATTTATATGGGATTATCTTATTGTCTATATTCTTCATATACTATGAACCACAAAATGGTGTTGACAATGAGTTATTATTTTTAAAAATTCTGTTAGCAGTTAGCACAGTGGGCAGAAATAAAATTTGGAACTAAATCATTCTTCCCTAAAATCTTTATTCTTATTTTTTTTCTTCATTTCTTCTACTCCCCTTGAATATATTAATTACTACTCTTTAGTTATTTTTATTTATTTTTATTAGTGAGTGTTCTGAAATCTGGGAATCTATCTTACATATTTTGGATTCACTCAGAAACGTATCATATTATTGACCATCTAATAGATGGTCAATAAAATCCTTGCCTTGCTACATTTAATTTCTTTGATGATTGTGATTATGTTGAACATAAGAAAGCCCATTTTATGAAAAATTAAAGTTTCTTTTGATACCTTTAAGAAACAGCCATGTTTAGATCACATATTATCAAAGAGCTTAGTGTGAGTAAAGATAAAATAAAATAACAAATATAAAGTGTGCAAATACTACAAACCAATTATTATTAATACAAAATGTTTATTTTACTAGGAATCAGATGTTAAACGCTGTGATATGTTTACTCAAAGTATTTACAGTGAAATGCTGTGTAGGAAAGAGTCTATGTCTGTATAATTCCAGTTACCAACATAAAATGCTAAGTTGCTGACATTCTTCTGATGGGTTTTGAGTTAAATGTGCAAAATATAATTCATTTGGTTGCCATTGACCATTTCTCTTTTTTTCACTTCCGTAAAACATAATGACAGTAATAATTCTTTAAATTTTCTGGTGAGATCAAGTAAGCAGACTATGAATCTGAATATTTTCTGGAAACATTCATCAGATTTACATCTTTTCTGGCTGTGTTTTGAACTGTTTTTAGCAATGTGGTTATGACCTATCGCTCACCAGCCTCAAAGCAACAACCTTTTTATTCTTTTTTGACCTTCAATGGCCTCACTTCCACAGCATTATGACTTCATTCAACCAGCAGGCTTGCTTAAGAATATAGTGAGCCCAACTTCCTGCTTAGCAAATGTGCTAAAGCTTCTGGCTAAGCCTTCAGACATTTTAGCAGCTTTTCCTCACATGAGAGAAAAAGTACCAAGCCACTACACACATGCATAAATCTGTCAATTATCTAAATCTGGCACAAAAACTCATGTCAGTTATAAGGAAAAATATGCTGAGAAACTGCAGTTCTAGGACAGAAATTGCTACTTGTGTTCTGTTTTTGTTTTTATTTAGTTTTATTTTCATGTATAAAGTTTGCAGTTGATTCCCTAAAATGGAGAGGGAAAGATTAAAAATATGCAATCATGTTTTGAAAGCATTCACAGAATACTAATTCTAAAACAAAAGAGTCAGGGTTAGATTATTAGCTCTTGAACATGTGAATAACTGAAAAGTTTAATTTCTAAAATATATCTGTAAATTTTTACAGTGGAAGAAATGCAATTTGGTGATTTGAATGTCTATTCTTTAGGTATTCTTTGTACATACTTTCTTCTTTGGTGGCTACTGTCATTTTAAATTGGCTTAGGAGTGATTTTCAGATTTAAATAGAGAATGGGTATATGTGTAGGTGGAGGATGAGGTACTGAGCTGGGGAAGTCAGAGCCGAGGAGATGCAGAGATATCTGTTCTATGATGTGAAATGGTATATCAGTGATGGTGCTATTGTTACTAATGATGCTGTTGGTAACAGTACTATTATCTACACTATTTGAAACTAAAGTTGAAAATGATCACATCTTAATTTAGTTACATGCTTGAGATGCTTAGCCTAGCTAGCAAGCAAGGGTCTGTAGTGTGGAAGATCTTAACACTTTCATGCTATAGAACATTCCAAAGCACTGAATTGTCTTTGTGTTTCATTATGTGGCTGCATTCTGAATTCAAAGCTAGATACTTTTATAAAAATGCAGCTCCTTAGAACGCTGAAAAAATGTAGGCAACCCATGTGCTCAAATGGTTAAGAAAAAACATGTTCTAAGACAATTATACTAAATACAGTGAGCATGCAATGATGAAGATAGGCTTTTTTAAAGCTTTTAGGTGAGAATCAAACCTCCTTGTAAGAGTAAGCTTGCAAATTATTCAGTATTACACTTGGAAGAATGTATACCTAAAAGCTGAAATTTAAGATATTTTCCTGCAAACTTCTCTCTGATTTTATCCAATTTATTTTAAGTTGCTAGACAGTTAGTTGATGATTCACCCTTGGATGTTTGTTCTTAGCAAAGCTCTTAATGTGATGGTAACTAAAAAATAAAAATAAAAGTATTACTTTAATAATATATTTTCAAGTTCTTTTCTGAAGCACACTTCATTAGAAATGGTACAAAGTGAAATTCAAAATTAGATGCTTTTTACCATTCAACACACCAAAGAAGTTAATCAAATATGTCAATTCCTTCAAAATACTACCTGCATTTTTATAAACCATTTTAGAACCAACCAATACAGTTAAATGTCCTTTACCTGCCTTGGATTTGAAGTTTATTCATTCTTTTAATCACTCAGTTAAATCAGACAAGGAAGGCGGATTTGTGTAATCATCAAAAAAAAAAAAAAAGATAAAAAAATAAACAAGATAATGACACACAGGCATTGCTATAGCCACAGTAGGCAAAAGTGGCTTATTTTATTCTCCAAATAAGGGCCCACCTAAAGATACTCATCTCAGCAACAGTGATGACTTATGCTGCCAGTTCCAGACCAAGTTCCCTGCAGAGCTGAAGAACTGAAGAAATAGTTCTAACTCTAAATAACCTTTATGCAAAAACAGGGAAGCTTGGGGCCCATCACATCTTGAAAAGACTTTGGCTGCTTAGCAGCATACTCCATTTTCTTACACATGGGAACTCATCATTAGAACGTTCTGAAGAAAGTCTCCAAATATATTCAAGACCAGAATGAAAAGACATGCTCCCCAAAGCCTCCTTTTGACAGATCGTATTGAGAGAGAACTTTGAGTGACTGAAATTACCATTTATGAAGCAGAGGCATGAACCATGGAAGATAAGCCATTACTTAATGGCTCTCTCCTGCTGGGAACCTCATCTATCATCAGGGATCACAGAGTGTCCTCTACCTCCTCTCTAGAGTATCATTTCTTTGTATCTGCTACCAGAATCATGATGCCATTTGATTAAGATTAATTTTCTAAAATTCCTAGAATCACCTAGAGTGACCACGTTGAGTCTCCAAAATGAGTGGGACTCAATCATTTGATTAGTTTCTGAGAAAACACAATGAAACATTTCACTTTTTTTTTTAATTATTCAGTCATTAACAAAATGCACAGTTGGTGGGCCCAACAACAGTTTTTATCTTATCAGCCACCAGTACCAATTTTTTTTTTTTTTTTTAAGATTTAATTTATTTATGAAAACAAGAGCTGGAGTACACACCAGAGTCGTGGGAGGTGAGAGGATTCACCAGAGACAGAGTGGGGAGCAGAACAGGCAGATACAGTGAAACACACTGCTGAGAGTAGCAGCGGGCAAGGCAGGAGAGGTCTGCTGCACTACGTGGGTCACTTCCCCTGCCAGGGACTGGGATTGAACTCGTGCTGCAGTGGCTGCAGTCTGCTTCATAGAGTGTTGCTTAACTAACTGCGCCACCAGGGAGGCCCAATACCAATGATTTTCTTTATTTCTTGAATCAGTTTTTCAGGTAGCTACAACTTCAGTAAGTCATATCTTCATCCAAATTAATGAAATATTTTTTTCCAGAATTTTGATGATGGGCACACTGTGTCTATGGTTTAGCTAATGCAGTCCCAAGATTTCAAAGAACTATCAGTTTTGCTATGAACCAAATCTTAAAGACCACGTTTCTGCTAGATAATTACTCAAACTGAATCTCATTGTGAAAGTAATGTTACTTGTTTTATTATATCAGTTATTTCTAATTATAGCAGTGCAAAAAAATAAATGAAAGGGATAAAATAATTGAATTTTGTATTTTTTTCTATTTTGCTTTCATTTAATTGTTGATTTGCATGCAGTTCTAAGAAACAATACAGGGAGATATTATCTACTCTTTTCCCCACTCACTTTGTTATTCCTTGGTCCAGGGACCCTGTACTGACTTCATTTTCTTTCTTTCCTTCAAAATCTTCTCATGTTTGTTTTATATATAATGTTAGGATATTTATTGTTTATAACAGAACTAGGGGAAAAAATCTAGTCCATCTTCCTGGAAACAGAAATCATGTTGAAAATGTTTTCTGTTTGCTTGCTTGTTGTTTTCTTCCATAAATACTTTAAAAATGTAATAACAGTCATGACAATTTCTGAGAAAAATATAAAAGACACACAGAAATACAAAATAGTTCACAGAATTCAGTAGAATAAAAAATACATTATTCATCCATGGACTTACACTAAGATTTTCATTTAAAAAACTTCATTCTCATTAACTTTTTTAATAGTAGCAGGTATTTTTTTGTGTTAATGCCCTATTGGTCAGTCTGTAAACAGTCTACTGCCACGTCATTATATTCTTAAAACACAAACTTAAGAAACTATTATCTTCATTTTTAGAAATTAAGAGTTTGAAATATGGATTATGCATAGAAGTGATAGTCATTTAGGAATTAAATCTCAGTATAACACAGTGACCAAGGTATAACTAGGTTAACCAATACATTATTATGGTCATGACAATTTGCAGCTTTGGGAATCCGTTCTCACTCAGGTCTATTATAAAACAGAGAGTGCATCCTGCCTATGGAGTCACATAACACTAAAAATTTCTCACGGATTTGTTAAAAGGTATTAAATGCACTCCAGATTTATTCTTATAATTCAACTATATAGTAAATAGTGCTCTACTTATATTTAAGCCCTTTGTACTCCTTTGCCTATGGTGAAACAAATGTCAAGATAAATGCAATATTTTAAAGGAAAAGTGTGGACTATATGTTTGTGATTTCATTGAAAGAATGAACACCAGAATTAGCATTAGAAGAAAATATGTGGTAGCATGACTATTATTCTGAATATATTATTTCAATATATTCATTAGGAATGAATTTTGCATCTTTCGTCTCTTTTTGATTATCATACTTAAAGTTTGTGGTATTTTTAGTAAAGTACTTAGAATCAATTTAAAGAATAATCATTTAAGTTAAAGTTATTATAGTTACTTGAGTTGTTCCAGATCCATGACATTTAATATCTTTTAAATATTTGAGCAATATTAGTTTGATATATATATATATTTTAAATTTAAGTCTTTTGGTTAATAGCATCCTACAGATTTCAGATGTATAGCATTCTAAGTCAAATTGTATATATTATATTATGTTCACCACCTAAAGCACATTTTCCATGCATCACTAAACAGTTGACTCCTTTTACCTAAAATATCCACTCTCATCTTCCTCTTCCCCTTCTACAACTACCATATTGTTCTTAAAGTCTAAAAGTTTTGTTGTTGTTGTTCACGTGTTTTGTGTCTTTATCTTCTACATATGAATGAAATCATAACATGTTTGTTTTTCTTCATCAGACTTATTTCACTTAGCATAGTCCATTCATTTGTAGCAAATGAAAGATTTGTTTAATAGTTCAGTAGTATTTTTATTGCATGTATATATCACTTTTTCTTTATTTAAATTTCTGTCCAAAGCACTTGGGTATTTCAAATCCTTAGCTGTTGTGAATAATGCTTCAGTGAAAAAGGGGATGCATATATAACTTTGAACTAGGGTTTCTGTATTCACTCTTTGGATAATATCCAGAAGTGGCATAATTGTGTCATATGGTATTTCCATTTTTAATCTTTGGCAGAGTATCTATACTTTTTCCAAAATGTGTTTCCCAATATATATTCCCACCAATAGTGTAAGAGGGTGATTTCCCAAAATCCTCATCAACACTTGTTTCTTGTCTTTTGATAATAGTTATTCTCATAGGTGTGATGATCTCTGACTATGGTTCTGATTTGAAATTTTTCTAATAATGTGACATGATGAACATTTTTCATGTGGAGAAGTATTTATTTCATTTGGAGAAGTATTTATTCACATCCTCTTCATTGTTTTTTTATTGGGTTATTTGCTATTTTTGTTCTTATATGAATCCTTCACTTATTTTGAGTAATAAATCCTGTTAGGTGAATTATTTGAAAATATCTTCTACCTTAAATAGGTTGCCTTTTTTGTTTGATGATTTATTATACTGTGCTTCTGCTTTTTAGTTTGATATATTCTTATTGTTTATTTTAGCTTTTGCTTCCTTTTCTACTGGCACTGAATCCACAAAAACATCTTTAAGGCCAATGTCAAGAAGTTTATTACCTATGTTTGTATCTATGTATTTTATATTTTTATATTCAAGTCTTAAATCCATGCTATAACTAATAGTGAAGCACTACTTTCTGCATTTTCTTAGCAATTCTGAAATGGAATAGAGGAATAAATAAAGTAAAATATGTTCTCCTTACTTCAGTATTTTAAGGTGAATGCTACTATGAAACTATTGAAAGTTTTTACAATTGACATATCCTTACAATTCTTTGTATTTTAACAATCTTGATAGCATATACTAACTGGACATATGTAATCATATCATTTTATGAGCTTTTCTCATATGTATATCATTGTATGATCATTAAAATGATCAAGAAAATTAACATAGCTACTGTCCTTAAAAGTTTCCAGTTGCTTCTCTGCATAGATTCCCATTTCCAACTGGTATCATTTTCTTCTATCTAAAAGTCTTCCTTCAATATTTGTTACACTTTTTCTTATTTTTGTATATTTCATCTTCTTGAAAAATAGTTTTGCTAGGTGGTTAAGTTTCCTGACTTTTTTTTCCTTTTTGACTTAAATTCTTTGGTAAGGAGACATATACTGTCATTTTTAACTGCATTTTTGATTCTGTCTTTTTAACTTGGTGATTTTTGAGCTTTCCTATCTATCATTTTTCATAAGTAAATTAATTATTATCTGCCTTAGTGTAGAATTTGTCATATATTTTCTGCTAAGCATTTATTAATCCCCATAGAAATACATTTTTTATATTTTTCAATGCATTTGGGAAATTTTTTACTATTATCCTTAATTTCTTCAAATAGATTTTATTTTATGTCCATCAAACCCTCTTTCCTTTGGGAACACAACTTTTTTCTCAGTACACTGATATTCTGTTATTTTATGCTTTTGAGAATTTTCTCTATGGATAGTTTTACTGTGAGTTTATGCCTTATTCCTTTTTTCCCTTGAAATGTCTACCATGTGTTTAAGGCTCGCTAATGCATTTTCATGTGCAACAACATAGTTTTAGCTAAATAAATTTGATATTTTTATTGTCTACCATGTCTTTTGCTTAGTTTAACAGGATCAATTAGTTATCTGCCTTCTTGAACATATGGAATAGAAATATTGATATGAAGTTAAACTTACAGTAACTACTCTAGTATCCTTGCCTTCCAATTCATTTTTAAAAACATTTCTAAGTTGGGTTTAAATTAAACGAATCTTCTCATTTTGGTGTTACATATTATACACATTCATAGTTGGTCATCTTGATTAAGTAGCATTAGAATAGCATTGACTCTCAATGAAATGTTTGCCAATAACAAAGAATAATCCTTCTGAATATTCTACTATGGTCTCCCAAATTATAAATTTTTCTCATAGTTAAAAAGTGAAATTAAGAAATATTTCTGGCTAATAAGTATGTCCCACATTTCTCCCTGTGAGCTTTTTGGTAACCTTATTAAAAAAAAAGATTATTTTTATTTATTCATACAAAAACTGAGGTGTAGGCCAGAGTCATGGAGGTGGGTGTGGGTATGAGAGGATTCACCTGAGACAGAGTGGGGAGCAGAACAGGCAGGTCTACTGAAATACATTGCTGAGCAGAGCAGTGAACAAGACAAGAAAGGTCTCCTGCACCATGTGTGTTAGCTCACTGACTGGATTGAATTCAACTGCAGTGGCTGGCTATAGTTTTATAATGCTGAGACATAACCCCTGTGTCACCAGGTAGGGTTTTTTTGGTAATTCTTTCAATAGCTTTAGTTTTCTCAAACATGGTCCCTCCTCAGTATTTAATTGAGGTCTCAAAAGAGTGTTGATGGAGATCTCTGGGGTTTTCTTATGCAACTCCACCCACTCTCTATGTGTTTCATCAGACTTCCAGCATTATAGCCTCAACTTAGGAAAACTGCTAAATTTTGTCTTTTTATTCTTTTTGTGCTACTGTACAAAGAAACTCTCCTGATGATAAGTTGGAGCAATCAGAGAGCACACACCTCATATATTCTCCTTTCTGCAGTAACCATTGTCCTTAGTTGATAGATGTCCAGTACCTTTAAAATCATCATTTTAAGTGTTGTGTCTAGAGGTTTAGTTTTTCAGGTAAGATGGTGAGTCCAGTCTCCTTATATTCTATCTTGCACAGCTACCATGTGTTTTACACTTGCTTAGTTTCTGTTATTTTTATTTAATTCATTTCATTTATCATCCTTTCAAAAAATAGAATTCTTTAAATGTCTGAAGATCTTACTCTTAGTGGGTAAATGGTAAATACTAATTATTTTCATAACATTGGAACACAGTATAATGAGTTAATCAGAGTAAATAGAAAGCAGTAAGGACTTTCACCAGTAATTTATAGATTATGTACAGGGCAATACAAGGAATACAATATATTTTTAATCAAATAAATATATTCAGAACTAAAAAACATAGGAATTCAATTTTTTAAATGGATGTGGGAAAATACTTAATGTTGCATTCTATAAAATTCTTCTTATTTTTGATTTGATTTGATTTCATGAGAAACATACATTCTTCAGAAAAATATAATTTTCTAAGAACATGTAATATTCATTTTACATTGGGACACTGTGAGGCCTGCAAATATAAAAATTTTATGGACCTTTTATATTAGCTATTGAGAGTTAAAAAAATTGGTATTTTAAGCACATAGAAAACTATCTTTTTTATACACTGTGTTATGACTATTATATCTAATAGACTACATAAAGGATTTTAGCGGTGAGCTAATAGAGCAATGGATGACTTCTGTGACTATGGATCAGCAGATAAAAGTATTAGAGAGAGTCGTCTATGAGATAGTCCACTCATTTCCTTTTTTTATCTTTCTAGAATGAGCTAGAAAAACTACAGATGTATAAATATATACCTTCAAAGATACGCACACATACAATCAATATCCTTAACAAATATCCTTAAAGTGACAAGAGACAGAACTGGTAATTTCTAATAACAATAAGACACCATCATTCTACATTTTTAAACTTTTACACAAAAGCCTGCTCGTACCTCTTAAAAACTGAAATATCTATTTATTCTGAAGGTCTTGTTAATGATATAAAACTTCAGTTTCTAACTAGTGGGACTGCTCTCTGTACTAGTTGAAAGCCCTTTGAACTGACAATCCTTTGTGCTCTCAATTTCTCAATACTGAAACCAGTGGTAATACCCATGCTTAACTACATGGAGAACAAAGAACAGATTATAACAAGATTTCCTTTGTATAATAATTGGAGTAGAGGAAAAAGTACTGTATTGACAAGAGATTTAGGGCATGTTTTATACTTTCATCTGTTGTAAAGCAAGTCTATTAAGGAGTGTTATATTTGTGCAAGCAGAGTTGTTTTATAATTATATACAGTGTTTTATTTGAAGATTACAATAAATTAAGAATGATTAAATGCTTTCTTATTTGTAGCAGAAGCAGTACTGATGAATTAAGTATATTATCTAAAGTCCAAGTACAGATTGGTATTTCTTTACAAACCTTCAATTTCTGGGTGACTGTCTCTAACAGTATTAGAAAGGCATAATATTACAAATCATATTATTGCTGCATTTTGCATCCCAATTTAAATTGCCGGGAAATAGAAATTATAGACTGCAACTTCACTTTTCACATCATAGAAATAAAACTATATTTACAGTCACACAGGTGTCAATATGTGTTTAATCATTTTTGTCATACTATGTTCTTGAGTATGAAAAGATGGCTACCCCTCTGCTGCATATGTTGCCATATATATTTAAAAACGTGCTGCTCTGAATCTAGCATATAAAGGGAAATTCAGCTCCTAGGTACTGTCAGACAAAAAAAAAAAAAATGTGTTCCTGAAGAGTGACCATCTGTCAGATGAAACTGTACTAAAGTAGAGTGTGGTTCCCACATGATAGGATCTCATTTACTGAAATTGAACTGGGAACACTGCATGCATATCACATAAGGAAGGGCTTCAATTTGACCATGGAGAGATATATGAAAGAAAAACTTTCTTTTTCTTGTGGATGTATTGCTTGTATTGACCTCATTATCTTACTCAGATGTTTAATGAAAAATAAAAAATAGAGGGATGCAGGGAATCATATGAACAGGTCTTCATGCATAGGGTACATCTGTTTTAATTTATATATAAGTCCCACTGAAATATTGTGTATGTGACAAGATAGAAGAAATGCCTAATAGGTTCACTGTAACACAGAGTAAATTCAGGAATGTAAGAGATTCTTGAAATCAGTAGGACCTTACCGAGTAAGTTCACTCCTTTTGTAATGTTACAAAAGATAGGCTGATTCTTATTTCAGTTTTATCTTTAGCCTTTATCAGCTGAATGATTTAGATGAATTTAGTGCCCTTTGTATGCCAAATCTATATTAGTCCCTCTGCTATTAAGCATTAGTTTCCTGCAGAGAAAGCATTTGAAGTTTCAATGCTTTTTTAAATTGTACACATAAAACAAAATTTATTTTTTGTTTCCCATTTATCTAAACACAGAGATAATTAAATAATTTCAAAATGCTACATAAATGTAGTTATCAAAATTGATGATAGGCCAAGTCGACCAGAAATAAACTATAAACAAATCATTAACTACAGCAAATATATTATACAATAGTTTTTGATGCATGTTATATCTACTTAATGTATCAGCTTTAATGTCTTGCTTTATGTGTTGGTTCTTATTTAGAATCTACAACTGTTGTTTTATTGCCAGAGGTTTTATTGCAAATGAATGACATTATGTTTAGACACCTGAACATACAAAGCCTACACATTCTTTGGTGATTTTGGTTGGATCACTGACACATTCTTCTATTCTGTCTTTCTGAGACTTTCATAGTTGCTCCATTTTACTCAGAATGTTAATTAATTTTGTTGTCCTTCATTTGATTTTTATCTGAAATGGTACACTCACTCATTCACCATGTGCAAATGGGTTTCTTTTTCTTCCCTTACTAGTCAACATTGGTTACAACAGACTTGTTTCCACTCTTCAGAACATAGTTCTCCTCTCAGGTAACATTTAGAAGTCTATGAAATACCAATCTTCCACACATCCACCTGATTTCCAGTACCATCTCTGGAATAATATAAACAACTGATGCATGTTTGTTGAATTAATAAAGTAATGAATAAATGATTATTCATCAAAAATAAGTCAGGTGAATTTTACCTTTTACTTGTCTTTTAATAATCTGATATAAAAATTTCTCTTTAGGGCTACTGTTGATCATCTTTTCTTCACCTGCCTCTTGTCCAGCTCAGCAGGAGTGCTGAGAGATCTCACCTACACTTCTGTGTACAACTCTTTCCTATGGATTGGGGCTGTTCTGCATAATACTCTGCATCCATTCCTGTAGAAAAGTAGCCCATGTATGTGTAGTCCAAAGATGCCCCTGCTGAAAAGGTGAGAAGTTAAACTCCAACAGCTGTACTTCAACTAATATGATGTATCCAGTGAATAAATGTTTCCCCTTTTCCTAACTCATACAGGCCTTTGTAACACAAAATTTATATGGTGCCTCAAGTTCATGGTCCCACAGAAAATTAGTCATCTTAGTAGCAAAGAACAGTTTGCTAATATGTATTGTTGTGGGCCATCTCTCCTTTCTTGATTATTTTTCTTATCCTTCACACAGGATTTCATTATCTATTAAAACAGTGCATATAAGTTCCACATCTGTGGCTTTCTAAGGAATCCAGGCAAAGGCAGTTTATTTCAAACAAACCATCAGCTTGTTCTCATTGTCTTTTTAGGGTTTTCTCTGTTATTAAAGAAAACTGTTTTAAATATATATCTAGTTGCTTTATTAACAAAATTATTTTACTCACTTCACAGTACTAAATCAGGGAAAGCTTAAGATGAAAAGATTTGCCTCAGATTGGGGAAGTGTAAAATACATAGACAAAACAAATAGGATGGCTTACAGAGCAACATGCAATGAGATGGAGTGGCTGAGATACCAAGGTACTACAGCTATTAAAAAGAAGAGTTACAATTAAATTAAAATAGGATAAACTTACTACTTTTTTATTTATCAGATTAATGCTCCTGATCTCTTTACTCTTAGATTAAGTTACTATTTGTGTAAGGATTTCATTCCACTGAATAGTGAGAATAGGTATTCTGCATGTTTGGATTCCCCTCTAATCTTCCTGTCTACCTTTCACAGAGTGTATGTGGTGAACATAAAAAAAAGAAAATAATTTCTTGCATAGGAGAAGCCATGATTTCTTCTGAAACCTGTAACTAGTGTGCAGATTGCATAATAGACTGATTCTTCATTTCTCCACCATGTGATTTTGTAGTTTCTTTCACCACTAAGATGACACCATATCCTGGTCATTTGATTCTGAGATCAGCTAGATAATGTACTTTGACAAAAAGATGTTAGCAGATGCGATTAATGTATAGTATAGTTTTGAAAAAAACATGTGTTTCCACTCTTACTCTTGTCCTCTGTCATCATTATGCTGACAGTAATAATAGAGTGCACAAGTGATCCAGTAGCCCATTTTCCTAATAGATAGCCTAGTAAAATTAAAAAATGTGAATGAGCTCAACTGGTGCCTGAAGTGCTCCCAACCTGAATGGTGAACCAAACTTCATGAGAAAAATTAATGCTCATTGTTGACATCAATAATATTTAGGGTGATTTGTTGTATAACATTGTTGGGGCAATAAGCAATCTATGTAGAAATTGGTTCCAGAAAGTGCTGCCTTAAAAGAAACCTAAAACATGTGACAGTAATTTGGGGTCTGTAAGATAGTAGGAGAAAAGCATTAGTGCAGACTGGGAAAATAGTGAAAGAATGGTTAGAGATGCCTGAAAAAATAACAATGAAACACATAAAGAGATTTTTTTTAAATGGCCATCTGCGTTGTATCTTTGAAATAATCTGGTAAAAATCTTGCCACAGTCACGTTACATGACTTTAAAAAAATAAATCTCTCAATTGTTTTGAATTTGGAATGAGTTGTCTCAGTAAAATAGAAAGCGAATGGTAATTTATTTTACCTGTTAGTGAAGAAATGCTTGAAATTAAAAAAACAAAACAAAACCGGGCATCTGTGGCAAATTGTGGAAAATTTCAGAGATATCAGAACTTGTTAGTTTAGAAAATAGAACTGTTTCTCATATTCAGTGAGACAAAGATTCTATAAATAAAATATAGAATCAGGGCAAAGATCAAATCAACAATATGGTTCATGACAGTCTTTGTTAAGGTCTTTCAAAATGTTAAGGTGACATCTAGTAGATATTCTTAACTTGACAAAAGTGTTTTAGGAAACTAAAAGTCATGATATTGAAAACATACAGCCTAGCCAGGTAATAAGAGATATTTACTAAAAAGTGACATTTGTCATACTGTAAAACATGGATAAGATATAATCAGATACATAGAAATCCTGTAAAGATTTTAAGAGTTACATTTATAAAATCATAGTCATAAAGAGACTGATATTATCCAAAAAATAAAATGTATATCTGAGCCTTCAACTTTTATGGAAAATTAGAACATTGTCTTTAAATTAGACTCTTTATTTATAAAGTTTTTGTTTAACTTATAGATACCAGAATGAGAAAAACTCACCTAGTTTTGTTTCTCCAAATTCTGGATATTTACATTCTCCTGGGCTCAGTGAATATTTGTGTAAATACTGTACATTAGTCCCAGTGACTATTTGTGTAAATTTTCTGGTAATTTAACAAAGATTAAAATAGTTAAGGTTAACATCTTCATATTCAAGAAGCAGATTAAGTATAATGACTTATACCAGGAACAGCAAATTTTTCTGTTAAGTCAATAGCAAGAATTTTAGTTTTATTTGTCTTATATTTAATGTTTATGTGGAGCATAGGATCTGCCATTATAGTTATATTTATCACAGACAATACATAAATGAATAATGAATACCATATCATAGACAATACATAAATGAATAAGCAAGACCATATTCCCCTATAACTTTATTTATTAGCTTATATAGTTTTTTGAATTCTGATATCCCAATATATAGAACTTGAGAATAAAAACACATTTGTTATATGATAGTATTCTAGTACTTTTGAAATAAAGTACTCATATAACTTTAATCAAGATATAGAATTCTGAATAATCTTATATTTGAATATTTATAGAACTACTCTGTAAATTCTTAAATTGATATAGATTGATATTTGCAACTTGTGATTCATGTTATAAGACCTATGAGGATTTCATCTAGTGTAGCTATTGAATACTGAGAAAATTATAGTTCACCTAAATACACTCTTATCAATATTTTTTCAGCATATTTTATTTTGGAGGTTTCTATTTCCCTAAATGGAATGTGTCCCTGAATGTATATACCAGAAAGCTAAATTATGGGAATTGAAATCTTAAAATGTGTGTTATTGGGCATACTGAGACAGAAAACCCTTTGTTCATCTTAAGAAATAATACATTTTCAAGTTGGTACAAATTTAATTCTCCAACCATATTTATTTGTTCCAAACAAGCCATCTATCAAATGTGATTCTCATTATGATAGCATTAATTCAGTTAGAGAAGTTGGAGAAAGCTTCAGAGAACTCACAAATGTATAGTGGCAATTGACTTGTTTTCTGGTATGAACACAATTTTTTCTTGTATTTTCATTTTTTGAAAAGTTGGATAAAGATGAAAAGTAAACTATGACTATGATGATATTAAACTATTATTTGTGTTTTGCTCATATTTTTTTAAATCATGTTTTTTGTGTATCTATTTATAAAATCCATTTAAAATCCATCTACTTTTCACTTTGGCAAAAAAGAAAGATTGAAGACTTCTAAAAAACCATCAGTCAATCATAATAGTCAATTTAGTCATTCAATCATTTAATTTGATAGTACTTGAGAATTTACTATGATATATATTGTACTGCTGATATGATCAATTTATTCTCATTCTCACAGAGATTACAATCTACATGGTGATATACACATTTTAAATAAATAAATTTAAGTACAAATTTCAAAAAGAAAAGTATCATGAAACAAGAATAGGGACTGAATTTTTTATAGTCAACAAAGGAAAATTCTACTAAGTAAATTAATTTTTTGCTCAGATTTGAAAATTGAATAGAAGAAGTAAGTTGAAAGTCTGTGTTAACTTTATTTCAGAGGAAATGAAATTATACATAAGACTTATAGGATATAAAAGTTTATATACGTCATGTATTAAAAGAAGGTTTGTGTAGCCCTAAGTAAGTTGATATAGAACAATAAGGCTAGAAGTTGATTTATGTGGATCATGTGATGTTTTATGAAACTTTTAAAAATTATTTATATTTTTTACAATATTTTCTTTCTTTTTAAATGTAGTCCCCATAGAATTTCCACCACCAGTTTACCCGTACACCATCACCATAGTCTCCCTTGTGCTCTTCCTGTCCCTTCCTTGTTCCCAATTCCTCCTTTTCCCAGCAGAATGTCTCTGATTTGTAGTTGTCTGTTTATTTTTTAGGGTTTTTTGTTATTGGGATGGTGGTGGTTTTTGTTGTTGTTGATGTTATTATTATTTATTTTTATTGCTCCCCTTTATTCCTTGTATAAGTGAGATCATCCAGTCTTTTTCTTTTTCCTTCTGACTTATTTCACTGAGCATAATCCCTTCAAGCTCCATCCAATTTTCTGCAAATGTCACTAGATCATCTTTTTTGGTTGCTGAATAATATTCCATTTTGTATATATGCCAAATTTTTCTTGATTGGGTCAATTATTTTTGGGTATTTGGATTAATTCTAAGTCTTACCTGTTATAAATAATGCTGCAATAAACATAAGAGTGCATGTATTCTTTTGAATTAATTTTTTTTTTTTTATTCTTTGGATAGATTCCCTAGGAGCAGGACTGCTAGGTTATATGGTAGCTCCATTCTTAGTACACTGAAGTATCTCCCTACAGTTTTCCATAGAGGTTGGACCAGTTTGCATTCCCACCAGCAGTGTAACAGTGTTCCTTTGAGTTTTAGATTTTCCACCAATGAACATGAATATCCAGCAAAGGGTTTTAGTCAGTTTCAACACGAAATATCATTTGTCTTTTTTTTAATTTATGCATATAAGAATTGGGGTGTAGGTCAGAGGCATTTCACCAGAGACGGAGCAGGAAGCAGAGCCAGCAGATCTAATGACATACACTGCTGAGTAATATAGGGGACTAGACAGGAGAAGTCTGCTGTGCCATGTGGGAAGCTCCTGGCCTGGGATCAAATTAAGGCCACATTATTGCTTGATAGCGCAGATTTTAACCTGTGCACCATCAGGGTAGCCCCCATTTCATTGTCTTAATGTTCCATAGTTTATCTATTTACCTACTGAAGGACAACTTATTTATCTCTAAGTTGTAATTAAAATAAAGTTGCCATAAAAATCGCATGCAAAATGTGGAATGGATACAAATTTTCAATTCTTTTTGATAAATACCAAGGAGGACCAAGGAATATAACTGCTGGATTGTATGGGAAGGATATATTTAGCTTGGTAAGAAACTACCAAATTGTTTTCCAAAATGGTTATATAACTTTGCTTCCATACTAGCAATGAATGAGAGTTTCTCTCATTCCTCCCCCCTCAGTTGACATTGTCAGTGTTCTAGATTTTGTCTATTGTAATTGGTATATATTGGTATCTGACTGAATTAATTTTCATTTCGCTAATAAGCATCTTTTCATATGCTTATTTGTAATCTGTATACCTTCTTTGGTAAGATGTATAATTAAGTCTTTAGTCTTGTTCTAATTTCTTTAGTCTTGTTCTAATTGGGTTGCTGAGTTCTTATTAAGTACTGAGAGTTTCCTGAATTTCATATATAAAAACATTCTCTGGCTGGTCTTTTTTTTTTTTTTTTTTTTTTTGGTAAAAATGTACCACAAGTGAATATTAAGAGATTTTTTTCCTAAAAGGAAATAAAATGATGACATATATTCTTTCAGTGCTAATGACAGTGGGAAAATTATAGAGAGTTTAAGAATGTGTAATATAATTGAACAGAATTTGTGGGGTAATTGAAAGAGAGGATGGTGAGTAAAATAGTATGAACTTTTAAGGAATGTATTTTATAAATAAATATGTAATATTCAGTGATTCATATTTGTGAATAAAAGACTAAAACCCCATTGTGTTTACAATAGTTCTATCATAATGCTTTTAAAATAATTAAAGATAAATCATTGCAGATGCAAAATAAAATGACAAGTGTTATTTTTAATAAGAAAAAAATCTTTTTTGTGTGTTTAAATGAGCATATATTTCTTTATAGGAATTTATTTTTATAGACCAGAAAATAATTTATTTCCTTGTTATAATTTCTGGGATTATTGTAAAAACCACTTATTGAATACTCACTAGGACTTAATTAAATACTTTACAGTACTAATTTGTATTCTCTTCATAAATTTTGAAGTTGCCATGACTGGTATCACCAAAATGCATGTGGGAAACTGATAATGAGGGAGTAAGTCTAATATGTCAAAAGCATAAATTGAAGAAGCTCAAATTAGAGCCCATGCAACCTGTGTTAAGATCCCCACTTGTCCATCAAACTACATGCAACAGAGAACTCAGGTCTTATCATAATAGATCCATTTTTTTTCCTAATCTTAAATTTAATTACATCAGTTCCTTTCTATCAGTAGGTTAGGATTCAGGCACAACATGAGCGTTGATTCTAGAAATTACTCCAGGAGGAACCCTCTATTGTAGTGGTTTTATAAGCTTACTTCTTCTGTTTTACTGTAACTGGAAACTTTTTCAATGCTTTTAATGATTTTTTTCCCTTTTGTATATTCCTCTAAAATGATGCTTATCTCAGACTATGTGTTGTATGTAGTTCTAGTGATTCAGTAAAACTCAGAATTCAGAAAAGCTCTTCTATTCATGATTATGGCTTATTAGAAGAAAAAACAAATACAGATTAATATCAGTGAAGGAAGAAGGTGCAAAAGACTGAATCAATAAAAGAACAAAATTAAACTTTTCAGTTTTCCTCTTGCAGCATTTAATTCTCCAGCTATGGTTTGTGACGATATGTACAAAGTATTGACAACCAAGGAAGTTCACTGATACTTGGTTTTCCAGAGTTTTATTGTGCATTGTTGGTCACATAGTCATAAAGCCACCACATGACTGATCTTAGTCACTTAGCTCCAGCCTCTTCAGAGATCAAGATGATACTGCATGAATCAAGGCATATATTTAGTCAAAATGATCTGATGTGTCTACAGCCCCCAGATGTACAAAATATTTTCATCAGGTAAGATATTACAAAGGTCTAGAGATGATCTCCCAGAAGTCAGTCAAAATTCAGCTTTTTTCAAATGTTGCAGGATTTGAATATCCAAAATATGCTGAATCAACATCTAACTGCCCAGAATGTTTGCTACATTCCTGCCTATAAGTTTGATCCCTGAATAACTACATCTCATGTCTTCTATGATTCTGTATTAATAAGTATTCACAAGATGCCTTATTCATACTCTTTTGCAGCCCTTGCTCAAAAAACAAAAACCAAAAACAACACAGCAGTATATATGATACTGTTATAATTATTGTTTCTTCATTTTTGCAGCCATAAAATCCAGAGGTTTTTTTAAAAAAGAGTATCATGTTGGAACTGTGTTTAAAATCAAAACCAAAAAAGCCTCCCTGGTGATGCAATGGGTTTTAAGCAACACACTATGAAGCAGACCACAGTCACTGCAGCACGAGTTTGATCCCTGCTGCCGGCTGGGGAGGTGACCCACATGGCTTGGCAGACCTCCCCTGCCTCGCCCACCCGCTGCTTCCCCTCAGCAGTGTATTTCAGTAAATCTGCCTGTTCTGCTCCCCACTCTATATCTGGTGAATCCTCTCACCTCTCGCAACTCTGGCCTGTACCCCAGTTTTTGTATGCATAAATAAATAAATCTTAAAAAAAAAAAACAAAAAAGGTTCTATTAAATTGAAATTGCAAAAATGGTTCTAGTGCTTCAGTAGAACTCTGGATATTTATACTACCACCTAAAACAAGTTTTAAATTATTTTTACATGACTATTGTCCTTAATTTGCTTGTGCTTTACAAGATTGATATGTTAGAGAAAAAAAGTTGCTCACCGTCTTTGTATAGTTTTAAACTTGAAGTATTAATAATGATGCTATTTGCATTTTTATTATGACAAAATATACAAAACCTAAATTTTATCATTTAAACTATTTTAAAGTGAACCACATTTTTATGTACATTCACATTGTTTTGTGGCAATCACCACTATCTTTCTACAAATTTTTTCATGTAGCCAAAATGAAACTTGGTACACATTAAACAAAAACATCCCTTTTTTCCATGGTAACCACTATTCTACCTTCTGACTCTGTGATTTTGACTATTATAGGTACTTCTAGAATGGAAAAGTATAATCAAACAATATTTATCTTTTGTGTCTGTCTTATTTTGTTTAGCTAATGTTTTCAAGGTTTATCCATAATGCGATTTATATCAGAATTTATTTTTCATAAACTGAATTAAGTCTGAGTATTAGCCCATTGTATGTATATACATTTGTTTTACCCACTCATTTTATCAGTGGGCATTTGGATTCTTTCCATTTCTTAACTATTGTGAACAAATTGCAATAAATGTTACTGTACAAATATTTGTATGAGTTCCTGCTTTTGATTCATTTCAGTCTATACCTAGAATGGAATTGCTGGGTTATATGATAATTCTATATTAATTTTTCAAGAAATCAACATGTTAATTTTTATAGGATCTGAACTATTTACATCTTCACCAGAAGTTCATAAATATTATAATTTCTCCACATCCTCACTGATACACATTCCTGTTTGTTTGTTTTTTTTTTTAATCCTAAAGGGCACGCTTATTATAAAAAGTTAGAGGAAAGTAAAGGGCACTTGCACAGAGACAAGTGGGCAGAAAGAGCTGCCCCAAGAGACAGTTTGCTATAAAAGAGGTCTGAAGAGGCACAAGCAGGCAGAAGGGCTGCTGTCCATTTCTGGAATTTGATAGTAGTCATACTAATGAGAATGAAGCAATAGCTCACGGTGTGCTTTATTTGCATTTACCAAAATTAGTGATATTGAGTAACCATGAGTAACATGGTCATTAGTCTATCTTCTGTAGAAAATGTATATTTAAATCCTTTGTCTATTTTTAAATTGAATTCTTTGAGTTTTTGTTATTGAGCTATAGATCTTTATATATTTAGCATATAAAGTCTTAGTAGATATATGTCTTGCAAATATTTTTATCCATTCTGTAGATTACCTTTTTAATCACTTGATAGTATTCTTTGATGCATATATGTTATTTTATTTTGATAAAGTGCATTATGTCTATGTTCTGTTCTTGTTTACACTCTTGGTGTCATATCCAAGAAATCATTTCCAAATCCAATATTCTAAAGTTTTCCCCATATTTTTTTCTTCTAAAAGATTTATATTTTAACTCTTGAATTTAGAACTTTAATTCATTTGGGCTAATTTCTGTGTAGGACTAAAATAATTTTTTCGCATGAGCATATCCAGTTTCCCCAGCATCACTTACATTTCTTCAAACAAAAATAAGAGTGACATTCTTTCCTCCATAATGAGAAGAAAATATTGGGAGCTGGAACTATTTCTAATCTTACAAGCACAGAAAGCTGGAATTGCTCTCTAAGTGCACACCGATAAGTTATATACAAAAGGATCTATAGATATTGGGATGCTTAGTGAGACCTGATAGTACTAATCAAATTCAACATAGCCACCAATGTCCCCCCACTCCCAGACACAAGCATACAATGACATCAGTTATACTGATAAAACAGTTAAGAAAAAACTTACAGCTGCATAAAACTCTCACCAAGAAAGACTAATAAAACATTAGCAGAAAATAAAGGCCAATGCAAACAATAGAAAAACATTTAAATAATTATCATCTCTAAAAAAGTAAGATGCTACAGAAACAATTCAGACAATAATAAAAATTTCTGAAAAACTAAAAGTGTGATAGCAAAATTATATAAAGTAACTAAATACAAGAGTTATAGCACAAAACAATATCTTCAGAAATTTGAACAAAAGATAAAGATGGAAAATAGTAGCTAGTGTTAATTTTAAAAGATCTGCGCAGAAAGTCTAACATTAAGTAGCATTTAAAAAAATAGAGGCGCTAAAACTATAAAGTAATTATAAAAATTTTGTCACAATTCAAATTTGTGTTTCTGAGTTAGATATCATTGATACCTAACACAGTTAATGAAATAAAGAGTAATGTATTAAGTGCCAGAAAATATTGATAAAGAAAAGTCTTCAAATGCTGCCAGAAAAAAAGCTTTGGAATATTAATAGCTTTAAACATTTAAAAAGGTATTTTGAAAAATAAAACAATAGCAGCAATATTTAATGATAAATTATTAACAACATATAGGAATATATCCAGCTTTATTTTAACTGATGCATAAAGTTTACACACATACACAGTTATAGTTTTATCACATACACATATATACACATACATATGTAGTATTTTACAGCATGTTCTCATATATATTTATGCTTGAATCATACTAGAAGATATGTTCCTCCAAATAGGAAAGGAAAGTAGGAACATAGAAGTTATGTTATCCATAAAAATAAAAGATTAAATATGGAAAATATGAAGGGAATGCTTAAGATGATGGTGGAGGAAATACCAGCATGAAAACTAAGCAGTTAGCTCTCTAAATTTAAATGGCTAGGATAAGTGCTTTGACATTGTTATCCACAAAGGTATAAAAGGATCTGATCAAATAAATAAGTTTAAATATTCTGTAATCACTTGTGAAAAATTAATATATCCTTTTAGCAATTAAGAATAAGGTAATTAATGACTCAAGAGAAACAAAGTTTGCTCAAGAAGGGAAATCAGAATGCAGTACACTATATAGTGGATATTCACACAAAGTTGTAATAATCCCAAACTCTGATATTGGAAGACTGGAAATTTGAATCTATGTTTGGATGAAGATGGTAACAGGAGATATGCTTATGGTTGTGGGATAATTAAAATGACAGTTCAGCTTTTAGCTTCTATTATAGAAATGAATAAATAATACCTAACACTAAAGGGAAAAAAGGATAATAGCTGTAATTTATACTTAGAATATGGAATTAAATACCAGAAGGAAAGACAAGCACAGTCAAGGTAAAAGCTTTTGAAGAATAGGAATTAATAATGGGGGATTTGGGAAGAGAAAATGTCTTTAATTAAGCCTTGTAGAATATTTGACATTTTAAATATGTGCATGCATTTCTTTGATAAAAGTAACAATTCATTTTAATTTGGATTAATATTCCATCATATTTTTCTTAGTAAGAACTTGGAAAAAGAAGTTTTATGTTTTTTTCTAGTGAGCTTTCCCACTAAACACACTAGGTCTTACCACTTAACTATTTAAATATGCCTTTTAATTCAGTTATAATCAGTGATAGTATGCCTGAGTTCGAATTAAATAAAATCATGCAATGTTATTTCAATATATGCACCATCATGAACAACTATAGAACTTAGTTGATTTATATACTCCTATGTATCGAGTTCTTAAAAAAATATTTTATTCTTGAATTTATCCAAATGTTATAAAAAATGAAAGCTTAAACTGTGATATGGTAATTTTACCTCATCTATTATTACTGATTTTATATCATTTATAATTTAAACCATTCCATCTTCAACTTTGAAAAAAAAAAAAAAGAAAATTTTAATATGATGAAGATTTACAAATTCCAGAAGAATTTTCCAGAGAGACATTTCTTATGTGGTAGCTTTTCATTTTGTATTAAACACTGTATTTACTTTCTTGGAGTTCCTGATATTTACGTAGTTATAATTTTGAAACCAATTGTAACTCTTTCATATAAGCAGATTTTATGCTTCGTTTTTTTTTTTCAGATTGTAGGATTTGAAACAAAGTAAATAATAAGGGAAAATCAGACACATCCCTTTCATTTTCTAAAATGTTGGTGCTTAATTGCTCTAGAGTGGTTTGCAATAATTGCTGAACAAGTAGCACAAAAACAATGATTCAAAACTATAAATCAATACATTGCATGGAAGAGAAAACATTGTTATTGGTTAAATTTTGCAACAAACTAGAAATTGTTGTGAAAATTTTGTTTCTCTCTTTCTTTATTGAGGTGTCATTGGGTGACTACACTGTGCATGTTTCAGTACAGCTTCACTCTTACTCAAATGATATCCCACCAACCCCACAGAAGTTTTAGTTGCCATCTCCAATCTTCCAGTGGACTCCCTCTACACATCCTTGCCCTCTTCAGAGACAGGAGAGGTCTGCTGCATTATGTGGGTCAGTTCCCTGACTGGGGCTCAAACTCATGCTGTAGTGGCCACAGAGAGTTTCACAGTGCTGAGACTTTAACCCCCTGCACCACCAGGGAGGCCCCACAGTCAAAATTCTAACCCATTTACAATTAATCTGTATATATGGTGGAAGATTATAGTGGCTTAGTTTCATTCTTTTGCTTTGACAATCCAGTTTTCCAAACACCATTTGTTAAAGAGACTTTTCCTTTCCATTGTGGTCTTTAAATCATTGTCATAAGTTAGTTGTCTATACATTTTTGTTATTATTTCTGGGCTCTCAAATTTATTCAATGGGTCTATGTGTTTAATATTATTCCAATGGCATACAATTTTTGTTACTATAGCTTTGCAGTAAAGTTGGATCAGGGAACATATATTTATGTTCTTCTTTTCATGGATTTATTCAACTATTAGGAGGCTTTTGTGGTTCCTTATAAATACCTTCCTATTTTCATAAAAAATGCCATTGAAAATTTGATAGTATTTGCACAAAATGTGTAGACTGCTTTAGGTGGAATTGCCATTTTAATGATGCTAATTCTTACAATCCAAGAACACAAAGCATTTTTCCATTTCTTTGTGTCTTCTATTACTTTTAACGATTGTGTACAGGTGTTTTAACTACACACTAGGTGTTTAACTCTTTCATTAAGTTTATTTCTAGTCATTTTATTATTATTGATGTAATTGTAAATAGTATTGTAGAAATAGAGATATTATTGATCTTCTTAATCTGTAAGTAAGATTTCTCATGTTGATTGCCTTGATAAGAACCCAAGGAAATGTTTGTTCACAATATCAAATTATTAAAAAGATCAACTGTTTAAATATTCTTGCTTAATTGACCACAGAAAACTTATATTTTTACAAAAATATAAGAATAAATTATTACAAGAATAAATTATTGTCACAAATATAATGAAAAGTTATTCAGGGCCTCCCCTGCTGGCGCAGTGGGTTAAGCAACGCACTACGAAGCAAATCGCAGCCACTGCAGCACGAGTTCGATCCCTGCTGCCGGCCAGGGGGGGGACCCACATGGTGCNGCAGACCTCTCCTGCTGTGCCCGCTGCTCCCCTCAGCAGTGTACTTCTGTTGATCTGCCTGTTCTGCTCCCCGTTCTCTGTGGTGAATCCTCTCACCCCCCCACACCTCTGGTCTGTGCCCCAGTGCTTGTATGCATAAATAAATAAATCTTTAAAAAAATATATAATGAAAAGTTATTCAAAACACAATCCCTTTTTATGCTTTAACAATCTTTGAGGACTGTATCTATGAAGTATACAGTTCTTCTGTTCTTATCAACATTTATGGAGGAAAAAATGAAGGTACTGAGCATTTTTCAGAAAGGTATAGTGGCTGTGTAACATATCCTATAGCTAATGGAGACTTATATTTTCCCAGAAAAAAAAAAAAAACACTTTGGTAGCGACCCAGCATAACCGATTCATGATATTGGAAACTGCAAAGTCACATGCATCTATGATCAGTAATTTGCATCTTAAGGAAGAAGTGTAGAGCATAGGAGTTTCCATCTGTTAATAGATCCTGAAGGTACGGATATTGCTATTACTTTTACCATATTACGGATATTGCTATTACTGTTAGTACTATTACTACTACTACTACTACTAGTCCTCTTAGACGAACAATTGGTCATTTTAAGATTTAATGGATAGTCTGATAACTTAAATAAACTTCTGAATTCCTTTTGCCCTTAATTTTCATAGCTAGCTCAGAGACTCACTGCAATATTTCTTTTTATTTCATATCACTTGAGCAAAACAGTGTTTGAAAACTTTGTTCATTTCTTTTTTTTTTAAAAGATTTATTTATTTATGCATATAAGAACTGGGGTACAGGCCAGAGGTGTGGGGGGGGTGAGAGGATTCACCACAGAGAGCGGGGAGCAGAACAGGCAGATCAACAGAAGTATACTGCTGAGGGGA
>JAGFMF010011712.1:487127-553732 GCA_019455555.1 Galemys pyrenaicus
CCCTCCCTGGCCGGCAGCAGGGATCGAACTCATGCTGCAGTGGCTGCGGTTTGCTTCATAGTGTGTTGCTTAACCCACTGCGCCACCAGGGAGGCCCAACTTTGTTCATTTCTAATACACTGTATTTCTTAAGTGAATATGAGCGTTTTGGAAAAAGTATGAATTTTGATTATAAGCAGTTTATGTATTTGAATAAAACTGAGATATGAAAATTCTGGAACTTAAAGAATCTTAATGTGAAGATGCTTGGCTTACATCTAGGTACAGACCAATTTAGTTTTACTAAAGAATATCCATATTGTCAGGAACATCGAAAAATAAAAGTGAACCAGTGACAAAACGAGATCTAGGGATTGACAGTTATAAAATTAAGATGCTAGCTTTTCCAAAATAAATTGCAAGATCTGTGTGTTTCAATAGCCCAGAATCAATACTTATTAGCATTTTCAGTGGGGGAAAGGTTTTACTAATATTCATCTGTGGACACACATTGTACCATCATCAGTCAAAGGTCTCTATCTTGAAATATTCATGATGGAAGTACAACTCTGTGTCTACATTTTTTAATCAGGCATAGCATGACAGAAAGTATTCCCCACAATTTGGTAAGAAAATAATCAATGTAGGTAAGACAAAATATTATTGGAGAAAAATAATAGTATGTATTTCTTCATTTAATGATGGGAAAAACAACTGTCAACTTTAAGTACAACTTGCATTTTCCTATTGAAAATGGAATTTTTTCCCTTTAAAATCCATTGGGTGGTGTGGATGAGCAACAATACCTGCAACTGCAGAGACATTCTAATCCTCTCAGCTGTCAGTAAAGCCTACACTAATGTGTCCTGAAAGAGTGATTAATAGGTTTTGACAATATCATCGCATTGCATATTTAATCAGATTATACATCTGTTAGAAATGGTTTGCTTCTAACATCTGCAGTCAAAATCCACAATTGGTATTCAGATCATCACTTTAGCAGAAGCATGAAACTACAATCTATGTCAGTCGCACTGTTGACAAGTTAAAACTGCATGCCAGAAACAGATGAATTGTGATGCTTTCTTGATTCACTCAATGATTTTTTTCAATATTTCCTAGAAATTTATCTGCTCCTAAATTAATGTTCATTAACAAGAAAGAAGATACATATAGTCATGAAGGTATCCTAGGTTGAGATTACTTGGTTTTAATTTCAAAACATTTTAAATGATAATACTTCTCTAAGAAATTACATAATATAGGACAGATTTCAGATTGCAAAATTCAGTATGCCAACTTGAATTTCCATGCGATTGGGTATTACATAAAATACTGAGAAAGAAATTACAAAAATCAGATTTAGAATTAAACCCTATTTTCAGGGCTTCCCTGGTGGTGCAGTGGGTTAAGCAACACATTATGAAGCAAACTGCAGCCACTGCAGCACTAGTTTGAATCCCTGCCACCAGCAGGGAGGTGACCCACATGGTGTGGCAGATTTCTCCGGACTATCGCGCTGCTCCCCTTAGTGGTGTGTTTCAATTGATCTGTCTGTTCTGACCCCACTCTGTCTGTAGTGTATCCTCTCATCCCCCACATTCTGGCCTGTAACCCAGTTCTTGAATACATGGATGAATAAATAAATAAATCTTAAAACAACAACAAGAAATGTCTTTTCTTTGTAGTGCTTATTTATTTCCCATATGTATTTGGAAGACATTTCTTTTAAACAAGACACCATTTCAACACCAGAATTTTTCATCTTAATCCCAATAGAAACCTTGCCTTAAAGCATGTTCTATATCTTTCATAATCTTGTCTCCAGTATTTCATCACCACTCAAGTCTCATTTCCTTTCTATATATTGTTAGCATTCCCTCCTCAAAGACTGCAATCCGCCTTAAACTGACCAATGTAATAAAACTTCCCTTGTCAAGGTTATCAATGAGTTACAAACCCAAAGATTACTCTCTAATCTTTATCTGACTAAATTTCTCTCTACTATATAGGAATGCTGCTTGCTCCATTGTTGAAACTCTGTTCATTTTTCTCTCTGTGTCTACACATACCCCATTTTCTTTCAAAATCTCTAGACATTTCTTTTCGATTTCCTCACTATCATCTTCTTTGTCTACCTGACTTTTTGATTGTATTGTAAGTGTTTTTATTGACCATCCTTTCAATTATGACTAAAATGCCTGTAAACATCCCCATATACAATTTTAAGAGATCATGTCTTTACTTTTGCAGATAAATACATAGGTTTGGAATTGTTGCTTCATTATATGTGTATACACACACACATACACATATATATACACACACACAACCATAAAACTGTGCACAGTGATATTTTTTCACCCAAAAGGTATTAGAAGTTCAATAACTACAATCCCAGCAAATTACTATTTTCAGTTTTTAATTCTTAATTAATGTTTAGTGGTAGTTGGTATTTAATTTTTTCTTCTCTATTAGAAATATTTTAGTCTATAATTTTCCCTCTTAGCCCTACAATGAAAAACTAAAAAAATTGGATATGTTGTTTGTACTTTCATTTAAAACAGAATATTTTCAATTTCCCTTCAAAATTTAAAATATTCAAAATGCATTTTAATAATTATCATGAATTTCTGATTTTATAATTTAAGTCCATTTAAGAGAAGAAATTCATACCATCTCAGTTTTAAATATACTGAAACATTTAACAATGCAACAAATAATTCATTTATCTTGTTTAATGCTCCATTTGAACTTGAGAAGAAAGTTTTGAATTTGTCATTAGGTCCATAGGTTTAGGATTATTATTATTATTAATTATCTGACCCTTTAATTGAAATGAATGTTTCTCATCATCTCTAAATATTTCTTATTCTGAAATCTAAAAATGTTGATACATATAGAGTCATTCCAGCAATTTTTGCTAATGTTTTTATAGTATATTTTCATTTTTGTTCTTAAACTTCCCTTCTTCTTGGTTAAAGTGGATTTTATACAGACAACTTCCAGTTGTGTGTTGCTATTATAAAGCAGCCTGTTTAAGGTTTCCTTTTAACTGGATTGTTAGATAAATTTATCTACATTAATCTATTTAACATAATTATTTATTTTTAATTATATTTTAACTTCATTTTTCCACATCTGTTCTGTTCTTATTTCCTATTTTCCTCCTTTTTTTTGTTTTCCTTTGTTTTTTGTTTTTTAATTTTTTAAAAAAGATTTATTTATTTATGCATACAAGAGTTGGGGTATTGGCCAGAAGTGTGGGAGGTGTGATGATTCACAAGAAAAAGAATGGGGAGCATACTAGGCAGATCAACAGAGGTACACTGCTGAGGGGAGCAGTGGGTGAGGCCAGCAAGGTCTGCTGCATCATGTGGGTCCCCTCCCTGGCCAGGGGTCAAACTCAGGCTGCAGTGCCTATGATGCCTATTGGCACTCAACCCATAGTGCTACCAGAGAGGCCCGGCTTTGTACATTTTTAAGGAAGAGTCACACCGTTTCCAAAGAGGCTGCACCAATTACATTCTTAACAACAGTGCAGGAGTGTTACATTTTCTTCACACTCTCACTAGAACTTATTTGTCTTTATGATATGAAGCATGCTCAAAGGTGCCAGATGATATCTAACTGGGGCTTCAAGGTGCATTATTCTAGTAATTAAGTGATAATGAGCATTTGTTTCATGTGTCTGTTGACCATCTGTGTGATTTCTTTGGAGAAGCGTCTATCCAGACCTTTTATCTATTTTTGATCAATGGGTTATTTTTGATTTTTTTTGTTTTATGTGTTCTTTATATACCTTGGATATTAACCCATATTTGCATTTATGCTATGCAGATATCATTTCCTATTCAGTGGGCTATCTTTTTGTTTTGCTGTTTTCTTTAACTGTCCACAGCTTTTTAACTTGGCATAATCTCAATTATTACTTTGACTTTCGTTTCCCTTGCCCTTGGAGTCAAGTCCCTCTAATCTCCACATTTGTTGTATCTTTCATGTGCATGCAATAAGCTATGTTTTCACTAAATTCAAAACAGTTTTAAATTTTTCTTGAAATTACTTTCTTGCCTTGTATCATTTATAAGTGTGCTGTTTACTTTACACATATTTCAGGATTTTCTACTTTTCTTTCTGCTATTGTTTCTAATTTAATCCCATTGTGGTTTTAAAGAAAACACCATATTATTTCTATTCTTTCAGACTCATTAAGATGTGCATTATGATATATAATATAGTGTATATTGATGAATGTTCCATGTGGGGCTGAGAAGAATGTGTATTCTGTTTTTGGGTGAAGTACTCTATAGATGTTACTTATGTCCAGCTGATACATGGTTATATTGAATTCAGTTGTTTTCATTGTTTTTCTGCTTGCTAGATCTAGCCATTTCTGACAGAGAAATACTTAAATTTCCTACTAAGATAATGGGTTCATCCATTTCACTTTGCAATTCTCTTAAAGTTTACCTCATATAATATGATGCTTTGTCAGTGGGGAAGATGCATTAAGGATTTTTATGTATTCTTGGAGGACTGACTCTTTTATAATTATGTAAGACCTTTTTTGTCACTGATAACTTTCTTGCTTTTGAAGCCTACTCTAAAATTAATCTAACAATTACTGCTTTCTTTAGATTAATATTAGCAGTATTTCTCTCTATCCATTTACTTTCAGTTTTTGTGTCATTTATATTTAATTTGAGTTTCTTGTAGACAGCATATAGTTGAGTTTTGTTTTTTTATTTACTCTGACAATCTCTATTAATTGGTTTATTTGGATTTGAGGGTAATTGTGATTTTTTATACATGTGGGTTAATATCAACTATATTTACTAGTGTTTTTTGTTAGTTGTCATTTTCTTATTTCATACTTTATTATATTTCTGCCTTTTGTGGGTTTAGTTCACAATTTTATTTGATTTATTCTCTCTAATCACAGTATATTATTTATAACCATTTTAAACTCTTTCAGGGTTTGCCCTAGAGCTGAAATTTTATTTTTAGTTAATCCAAGTTCAATTACAAACAATATTATACCATTTTACAGTTGTTTGTGTACCTTATAAAAACAAAAGGATCAATAATTATATCTTTCTCTTTCCCCTTGTATCACTGATGCTATCCAATTATGTTTAAGTGTATATGTACATATATAGAAAACACCCCACCCCACATCTTATCCATGGAAGACACAATCCAAGACTTCCTGTAGATGCCAAAAACCATGGACAGTACCAAGTCTTTTCATATATATATAAATATATATAAATAATATATATATAATATATATAAATATTATATATTTAATATATATATATTATATATATACTTTATATATTTAATGTTTAGTATGTTTTTTCTTATACACATATGAGGTATTTATTTATTTATAAACTAGGCACAGTAAGAAATATTAGCAATAACCGGGGCTTCACTGATGGCCCAGTAGGTTAAGCAACGCACTATGAAGCAAACCACAGCCATTGCAGCATGAGTTTGATCGCTGCTGTCTGCTAGGGAGGGGACACGCTTGGCTCAGCAGACCTCTCCTGCCTCACCTCCTACTCTCCTCAGCAGTGTATTTCAGTTCATCTGCCTGTTATGCTCCCCACTCTGTCTCTGGTAAATCCTCACACCACCCCTGCATCTGTGGCCTATACCCCAGTTCTTGTGTGCATAAAAAAAAAACTTAAAAAAAAGAAATATTAGCAATAATTACTAATAAAATAGAACAAATGTTAAAAACATAGTATAATAAAAGTTATGTGAATATGCTCTCTTTCTCAAAACCTTGTTGTAGTCAGCATTTTCTGACCATCATTGATGGGAGATACTACTGAAAGTAACTAAAGTCAAACTGTGAATAAGGGTAACTATATACAAAGATATATATAACTGTGTACATATTGAAAGCATTATTGGTACTATTATTTTAAACTCTATTCTGTTAGATCTCTTAAGAATAAGATCCACATAAAGTTTTATTTTACCTTCATATATTATCATTCTTTCTTACCTTATGAAGATCTAAGCATCTCATTTGTGATATTTTCTTTCTCTATAAATAAGTTAAATATTTACTATAAACTAGGTGCATGAAAATAAATTCCCTCAATTTCTCTTTATTTAAGAAAGCCTTTATCCTATGTCATTTTTGAAGAACTTCATAAGGGATAGGATGTTATTCTTTTTCTCTAAACACTTTAAATATTTAATTTCACTTTCTTCTTTCTTCAATCGTTTCTAAGGAGATATCACATTTTAAGTAGTTAATTCTTTATAGGTATCTTGTTTTCTCCTCGGCTTTTTCATTTTTTTTATTTGAAATTGTGTAGTTTGAAAATGATACGTCTAGTTTGCTTTATTTTTTGTTAGTTTTCTGGCATTTTTGCTACTTACGTTATCTTAACTTCCTGGATCTATGTGTGACGAGTTTGGAGAAATTTCAGTAGTACTCTTTCAAAAAACATATTCTATTCTTTTTTCTCTTTTTTTCTTTTGGTATTCCCACAGTGTATTATACCTTTGTAGTACGCTAACACTCCTTGGATATTTTGTTTCTATCCCACCCCCAATCTTTGTGCTCTTTGGCTTTTGATTTTAAATATTTTTAATATATCTCAGAGATTCTTTTGTCATGTCTGTCCACTCAATAAACCTAGCAAAGTCATTCTTCATTTTTTTTACACTGTGTATTTTGTATTCTAGTAATTTTTTTTCATAGAATTTCCATTTCTTTCCTTACACTGCCCATCTCTTTTTGGATGCTTTCTACCTTATCCATTAGAACCCACAACACACTAATTAACTAGTTAATTAATTAAGCATATGGGCAATTATTGATGTTTACTTCCACAAATAACTTCCCACAGGTTATAGAATGAAAGAATTAGAATGAGGGTGGGGCATACAGATGAAGCCAAAGGCGCATACAGATGTTCTGACACATAGAGGTTAGTTTGATGTTGAAGATATCCCCACTTTGGAGACTTGGAAATTTTAGGCCCAGGAAACATGTACTCAATCAAATCCTTTTCCTCTGCTGGAGGAGGACCAGGCATCACCCTGACCCAGTCGTCTATTAACCAGACACTTCTCAGACCTGGCTGTGACACTAGGGGCATGCTAATAAATACTGGTCATAAAATCTTGATTAGATTAGTAGGCTACTTTGTGAGAACATATGTGTATATATATTTAATAATTGAATTTTCTAATCCATTTACGAATTTTGCTGCTTCAGTTATCTGTGTTCTCTTAAATTTTCCCAGTACTTATCTAATAGATATTTTCCCAGGCACTTCACATTTCTTGATTGTTCTTAGAGAGACATGAAATGAGATATCTTAAGCCTACAGAAAATAGTTTTCACTGATATTATGAGCTAATAGTTGAGGTGTAGTGGTATTTCTTCAAACTCTTCTTCAAATTGGCCATCAAACTCTTCTTCTAGATGCTTCTTTTGAAGGGAGAGGGAAATAATTTGTGGAGAAGTCATTATGAGTTTCATTTCCTTTCCTGTAATTAGAACTGTCCTTACTAGAGCACTCTAGCACACATCAGCTTTCACTGAGTCTTTTGAAACAAAATATTTTTTAAAAATCCTCAGTAACATAAATCTTATTACAGTGCATCTAGTAAGCTTGGATATGAATTCCATTTCTTCTATTTGATAGCATTGTTTTGCTGAACAATGTATTGTTCAGCAATACATTGCCACCCTTTTTAACTTGTAACTTTTTGTAAGTATTGAATATGAAAGCATGTAGCATGTGGTAGACACTAAGTGTGAATGGTAGTTTATTTTTATGATGATTATGAATAGTAGAAAGATTAGAAAAAACTATGCAACGTATCTGCACTATAAAAGCTGAAACTCATTCATACACTCATTTAGCAAATATTTAGGGGTTATTTACTATGTGAAAATGGGGATCAAGAGTGACAGGAGTATAAGAATGGTGCTTCAGAGAAGAACTTAAGAAGGAAATACATTAGTGGTGACTTCAATTAAATGATGCAGTGAGTCCTACAGAGAGCTGAAGAAAGATTGGAAACAGAAGGAAACTTGTGCTGAAAATACCCTGGGGAAGAAATAAGTTTGATAGGTTCAAACTGGCAGGAAAGCAGTGAGTTGATAGTAGAGGATTCATATCACATGGAGAGAAGTGCCAAATGAGTTCATAGACAAAAAATGAGGACATATACTGAAAATGGTGTTGGTTATGTAGGGCCAAACTACTGGAAACTTTTAAACAAGTCACTGAAATAATTTGACTTAGCAGTTTTCTGGTGTTTACTCAAACTTTGTAAGTTTCTATGGCTCCTTTTAAATGTAATGTATAAAGTTTAACAAACCTACATATGTGGGTTATATAACAAAAACATTAATTTCAAAAACAACAATGTTGATGATCCAGTGCATTTGAAATGACACTAAGACTTTTCAAAACCTACCTTGCTAACAAAACACAATTCCATTTAGTTTGCTTGTGAAATCAGTATATTTGCCCTTCATGGTATCATAAACTTTTCTAATTTTATAGAATTCATATGACAAATTCATATTAAAATAGATTTTCATTATATGACTATTTCTCCTTTAATTGATAGTTTATGTATTGGTATATGCTAGTTTTCCTGAGCAAGTGAGCTTTTATTCAGATAATTATGATTTCTAATATTAATTTTATTTCATTTTGTCACAAAGCAATATTATATTGAATTTAATTGTTTTAATGAATTTACCCTGATGACATGCATAATCAAATTAGTAAAAGTCCAAAATGGAACTCACAGCATTGTCAGTTCCTACACTAAGTGAATTTTTGGTCAGTCTCATAAAAGATTACTTAACCTTTATCACAGTCTCTACTCCGTAAAATAATGACAATATCTAGCTTTAAACATACTTTATGCCAATAATGTATTAGGAGTTATAATGGTAAAGTCTACTTTAAAAACAGTAATCTGAAGTACTTATTAGAGTCCAAATATTGAAAATAGAGCTTATTCACAGCATGCCCTAATTTTGTAATTAACAATGAATCAAAAGAAGCTATTAAGCTTCAGTGGCATGTCTATTCTTAATAAACCTCATGCTGCTTAATGCTCAAAATTCTTTTGTCCTCTTAATATGTTTATAGATTTTTATAGGATCAACATAATAGTATGTTTGAGGGACAATTATTTTCACAAACATTTATAAAGAACTATTTCAACATTTTTCTCTTTTCTTTACTCATTATAACTATTTAACTTTCTGAGTTCTCTATAAGTTTTTATAGGAGTGAAATAGTGTCCAGAAATTGTGAAACAATTTCAGTGTCTATCTTCTTCCAATATGCTGATCTATTCAGCATATGTTCAAATTTCCATGGTTTTTGTTCATAAGCATATCTGGTCAATGTTTAATTTTGGCAGACTTCATTAGTTTTTCATTGTACTGACTTTTTTTTTCTGTAAAGAACATCTACGTTTATAGGGTAAGCATTTTCAATCATGCAATGAAAAATACTGCTCTATTAAATTTATTCTAATGTTAGCATGTTATTTAAATGCAAATGCTGACACCATCATAATTCAGTACAAATTTCTTGCTAAGAAAATGATAGACAGTAGAATATAATATTTGGCTACAGTAGGTATACTTTAAGAGATTAAAAAAATCATTATGTCCATTTTTTTTTTATCCATTAAATTAGGGGAAAGAAAGTGATAGCTCTAAATGTGTGTCATGCTGTGCTTAAATTGATGCCTTTTTATACTGTTGGAGATTTTTCAAAATATTGCAAAAACAGAAATGTAATATGAAACTCACTGCAATAACCATATAGATAACCTTACACCTGATGCAGGAATCTCACTCTCAGAAATGTAACTTAAAACAATAATTGAACACCAAAGTTGAACAAAAACAAAAGAATAACAGAAAAAGACACTAAAGCAAAACATTCAAATGCACCATTATTTTCTATTGATTAATGGCATTGAAAAGGAGAATAGTTTATTTTATTTAAAAATTTTTTTATGTATGCATACAAGAACAGGCCAGAGGTGTGGGTGCTGAGAGGATTCACCAGAGACAGAGTGGGGATCAGAACAGGCAGATCCCCTAGAAAACACTGCTGAAGGGAACAGCACACAAGACAGGAGAAGTCTGCTGCGCCATGTGTGTCAGCTGTGCCTGCTGTGTCATATGGGTCAACTAACTCCCTAGCAGGGGTTCAAACTCTTACTGCAGTGGCTGCACATAGCTCCCTAGTGCTGTGAATTAACTCCTTTTGCCAACAGGGAGGCCCTGTAGGATGCCCATGAGAAACCCTGGTCAACCACTAAACTCAGCTATTAAACTCAGTTACTATGATAATAGTAACTTTTTAATAATGTGAATTTAAAAAAGTAATCAAGATAAGAAATACCATGCACAACATGAGATCAAAAATCTTTATCTGAGCACGTATATAGATTAAAATTAGATGGGAATATTCTAAATTAGAGATAAATGATGGTATTTTAAATTATTTACAAATAGATAGCAATTCAATATGGTACTAATTTTAAGTGGTTAAATACAGTTTCTATAAGCATACTGGCAAAAACTCATACTCAATAATTTTTGTATAGCAAATTAAGCTATTACCATTGTCACAATATAAAATTGTAAGTTATTTGATTCAAATTAATATAAAATTTATGGGATAAATATAAATATGTGTTACAAAACTCTCACAGTTCATGAAAAGATTATGAGTTTAATTAAATTCAAAGTATAAAATTCATAAATTAATGAATTCTCTTATATATAAGAACATATATGCATATGTATATGTGTGCATGTGTGTATATGTATATATGTATATATACATATATATATGTTTTCCATGTGAACATTCAGGATTTAACAGCATCTTTCTGCTAACTTCCAGCATTTAGCAGCATCTTTCTGTTAACAAAAGAATGTTTTAATTTATTTTTTATAATTTTTTGTATTTATATGTTTTACATAATTGTGTATTCTCCATAAAATTCCTACCACTAGTTCACCACTTCACAATAGTCCCTTGTGCTCTTTTCTCCCTTGTTTTGATGCTTTTTCCTCCCCTTCCTCACAGAAGTCTCTTATTTATGGTTGCCTGCTAGTTTTGTTTATTATTGTTTTTGTTGGTGTTGTTTTTCTGACTCCTCATTTGGCTCCCCAATATTCTTCCTGTAAGTGAAGTAAGTCCACTTCTAGGGATCTACCAAAAAGGACCTTTTTTTTTTTTTTTTAAAGAGTTTCTATTTAATAAGGATTATTTTTGTAGCAATGTTTAGAGTGGTGAAGAGGTAGCAACTACCTAAATGTCCTTCAAAAAAAGAGGGGGGCCTCTCTGGTGGCGCAGCGGGTTGAGCACCACACTGTGAAGCATCCACAGCACAACAACGAGAGATAGATCCCTGTCCAAGAAGGGGGCCAACATGGCAAGACTAACCTCTCCTGCCTGCCTGCTGCTCCACTCAGCAACGTGTTTCAGTAGATCTGCCTCTTCTGCTCCCCACTCTGTGTCTGGTGAATCCGCTCACCTTCCGCTCCTCTGGCCTGTACCCCAGCTCTTGTATGCATAAATAAATAAATCTTAAAAAAAAAACTTTCTTTGAAAAAAAAGAGGGGATAAAGGAAATGTGGAATACACATAAAATAAATACACATACATGATGAATCAGATTTATCTAAAGTTCAAAAATCAAACTAACCTATGTTGGTTAGGGATCCACACATGAACGGTAAAGCCATAAAGACAAGCAGGAGGTCATAAAAGGATAGTGGTTACGTCTTAAGGAGAGGAATAGAGATATTATTATTCAGACTTCGATAAGGAAATCTTATTATGTGGTACAATCTGGGTAAAACCTAAATATATAAGATAAGAGAAAGTCAGCAGCAGAAGAGCAGATATGGCATGATTCCGCTTACCTGTGTTATATAAAATAATCAAACATAAATGCAGAGTGAGGAGTTACTGTTAAGTACTGAGAGGAGGGGAAGAACGGGAGTTTATTCAACACCGATAAAATAGCAGTCATCAAAATGAGCAGTTTCTACAGATCTGCTGGGAAACATTGTGCCTATATGTCACACTACTATATTGCATACAGCAATTTATTAAAATTTCATGTGTCAAAAAAAATAATAAGAAAGTATTATTAGTACTCCATATTATCTTTGAATGTTTCAAGCATTCAATCTCTGTCCAGTATTAAATCTTGATTGAAATATTCCACATTATAATGAACCAATAATTACCTTATTTATCCTCCCCTCCATGGTATACTGTATATTATTTGGTGATTAATTTTATTTCTCTTTTTTTGAATAGATTTAATTAACTGTATAATAGTATTGATTAAAATTTATAATAAGGGTGATTTTTCTTATAATATTGGTTCTCACTTGGAAAAACTTGCTGTAATTAAATTTGTAAAAATTTCAAGACCACAATTCCAGGAATCACTTTCCCCACAATCAATACCACTAATACCACCCAACCAACACTTTCATTGTGGCAGATACCAAACATATATCTCTACATGTACAAGTTCCATGAAACTTTGTCAATTACTATATGTGTTCAATACTATTATCTCTATTTTCCAAAAGGGGGAAAAAAGAATGAAAGCTCAAATAGCTGCCCTCAAACTGAACAGTGAAAAACATATCACTGGGAATCATGATTATTTTCAGTTTGATATAGACACTTGTCCCAGCACAAGAAGGTAAGACTAAAACATAAATTCAACTATTCTACTCTATCTGTATATCTGCTGACAATTTGTGATGAATTTATTTGTATCTAAATATCAGCTGCATTTGTTGAAGGATAAATTTTTCCTGCTATTCTTCATGGCCTCTTGAATCTCATAAAATGATTTAGGGTATAAGAAGTGTATGGATAATATATGGCATATTTATTATATGGCATACACAAGAATAGACTATCAGTCAAGTACATTTATAGATGATTCACAATATTTTAAAGAAAATGTGATCTTCAATGAAAGATATCTGAAGTCCCATTTTAGTTCTAGCTACCTCTATAACTACCAGAAAGCAGTAGAAACCACTACCATATCAGCATGCTACTCCTGCCAGTCCTCCACTAGAAAGAAAGCTGCTGGTTCAGTTGCCAGTTCCCAAATTATGTCTTTTCTGTTATAATATGCAGCAACAAGATAAATATTGATACACTGCCTCCCTGATACCCTTAAAACAAGGAAATGGGCACTAAGATCTCTGAATTAGCTACCGGACAGGACAGGGTATGGGGGAAGGGAGGCAAATGCTATCACTGATGGGATTGACAGAGGAAATAGCAGAAGTAGCAGCTGTTAGGCAGGATTCTACCTAGCAGCATTCTCTATCTGCTTTCCAAATATTTTGCAGATGAATTCGATAGGTAAAACTTCAAATATATCTGTAAACTGAGTATTAAAACATTTGGCACCTGGCCTCCATAGTATCAAAGTGCAGAGTTGGAGAAGGTTGGCCTGGATACTGTCAACAGAGTGAAAGTTTCTGCCAATAAGCATTGCTCAGGAAGTTGGACCAGATCTCATGAGAAGGTGTGTTCTGAGAGAATTTGTAGAACATAGTTGGAAAAATGTTTGTATTTGTACCAAGCATAGAAGACACCTAACCTTTTTTTATCACCTAAGAACTTGTTTTTACTATATGATTATCTCAGTGAATCCTGATTAATAGTTTGATTCTCTAGTGATGACAAAATATTGTTAAGTGTTTTTACATGAAATGAGTATCAGATATTGGGATTACACTTTGTGAACAATGCTAAACCAGTAAATCTGTATCTTACAGGATGTATAGTTTATTCACTCATCACAAAACTATTATTATCCACATAATTCCAGAGTGCATAAAATTTTATGAGGAAGAAAAAGAGACTTGTAGAACTTAAATGATGTTTCCAATTTTAAGAGACACATTGCTTCACTTTAACATGTCTGGAATTGTACGCAACTTAAATAGTTATGCAAACAGCTTTTTTGTCTTTGTGTACATAAAAGATAGTTATTTAAGCTATTTTTTGCCTCATTGAATTTTATGCAATACCATATTATTTAAATTTTAAGTTTAATTGGCATTAGAAATCTCTACCCTGTACCCCAGTTCTTGTATCCATAAATAAATCTTTTTAAAAAAGAAAAACTGTCTAGAAACTTGATGATATTTAAGATTTGATCATATTTTAGTTGTACAGTAGTAGCCCCCTTACCCTGAGGGGGTATGTTCCAAGACTCCTGGAAGATGCCTGAAATTGCATTTAATGAACACTGTGTACTAGGTTTTTTCTTATACATACATACTATAGAAAAAATGTTTTATAAATTAAATACAGTAAGACATTAGTAACAATAGCTACTTATAAAACAGAACAGTTTTAACAATATACTATTAAAGCATGATACTATAGTTAGTGTAATGTGAATGTGGTCTAACTCTAACTCCTTCAATATACCCTATTGGACATAATATATTAAGATTATGGTTCACTGCAATTAATTGAAACAATAAAAAGCAAAACCACAGGTAATAGGGAGACTATTGTATTAAATAACATTTTTAAGTATTTATTTATGCATACAATTACTGGGGTACAGTCCAGAAGTAAGGAAGGTGAGAGGATTTACCAGCCACATAGTGGGGAACAGAATAGGTGTGTCATGTGGGTCAGCTCCCTGGAGGGGGAATAAATTCATGCTGCAGTGGCAGGAAAGCTTCATAGTGCTGTGACTCAACCCATTGTGCCACCAGGGAGGCCCCCTGTATTAAATAACTTAGAGATATAGGAGCTGAATTGTAACCCAATGACCTGTTGGAGGTTACCCCATGAATTTGTGATTGAATTTAGATTACAGTATTTGAGTCTGGTTCTTTTTTTTAAAGACTTTTTATTTATTTATTTTTAATTTATTTATGCATACAAGAGCTGGGGTGCAGGCCAAAGGCACAGGGTGGATGAGAGGATTCACCAGAGACAGAGTAGGGAGCAAAACAGTCAGATTGACTGAAACACACTGTTGAGGGAAGCAGTGCTCAAGGCAGGAGAGGTCTGTGGGGCTATGAGAGGCACCTCCCCAGTTGGGATTCAACTTGCTATGCAGTGGCTGTGGAAGGCTCACAGTGCAGCTGGCAGTCAACCTTTGTGCCCTTGAGTCTGGTTCTCACAAGAGTTCAGCTTAACATCACAATCAGTTAACTATCTACTACAGATTTACTGTCTACATTTTCTGTGTTTTCTAATTGACTAGACTAATTCACATTCCTCAACATTTTTACTACAACATATAGTACACTAAAAGTCAGTTGCATTTGTAGGTTTTGTTTGGTTATAATGAATAAAATTTAATTAATTATTTTAACATAAGCTGTTGTCATATAAGCAGAATACATATATTTTCTAATAACTTTATTACTTTATTAAAAAATACTATTATACAGTCTTGTTATAAATATGACAAGTAGGGGCGTAAGGGTTAAGAACCACACTATGAAGCATCTGCAGCCACAGCAGCATGAGTTCTATCCCCAGCCAGGGAGGTGACCCACACGGCATGGCATACCTCTCCTGCCTTGCTCTCTGTTTCCCTCAGCAATGTTTTTCAATCAATCTGCCTGTTCTGTTCCCCACACTCTGTCTTGTGAATCCTCTCACCCTCCACACCTCTGGCCTATACCCCAGTTCTCGTATACATAAATATATAAATCTTTTTTTTAAAAATAAATATGACAAGTAGAAAAAAATGCTCATACTCTTCAAGATGGTACAGTTTGAAAAAAGCCATTAAACCAAAAAGTTTCTGTAAAAGTAAAAAAAGAATGAAAGAAAACCTTTGCATCTCTCTCTCTGTCTACATATATATATGTACGTATATTAAGTCAGTCAATGTCCCCATAAATAAGTGGATTGATATTGACTCTTCATTTAGAATGGACCCAGCATAGCATTCCAACCACTACCATTACATCTTTGGTAAAATGCTCATTGCCCTTACTTACATTCAGTACTAAACAACCTATTGTTTCACATATATGGCATATATTTTGGTAGCTTCATGTGTTCAGCTTAATCTTAAGTCATTGACCTTGACTAAGAATGGGCATTTAGCTATATTTTTGTATTCTTTCATGTATTCATTAGAAAATTAATTAAATTACTGGTGTATTAATTTCTAAAATATTACAAACATATGAGACAAATACTGGGTGTGTGAATGCACACCACGTTCTTTGACTAGTCATTAGCCTGGAAAAGCTGCTGTAGGATTCAAAAACACTTAACTGGGAGAGACTGGGGCAATCATACCATCATCATTATTGTTCTCAGATAATGCTACACACAAACCATTAGGATTAAATGAGTAGAAAATGACAATTTTGCCAAGATTTCCAGAAAATGTAACTTGCCCATTGGTAAAAAGTCAAAATGTGTGACCTTTTCTTTTAAGTTATAGAATCTTCCTTTTCTCCTAATTAATTATCTATCTACATCATCTTTAGCATGTTCTCTCTTTACTAAAATTAGAAAATTACCTAATACTACCTTTCATAAAATGATTTTCCTTCATATATGACAACTCTAACATTTTTCTCTTTATTTCTCTTCATTATAAAATGATATCAGACATGTTTTATTGGATCCATATTTTTGATATTCTATATTGGCATATTTTCCTTATCTTTTAAGTCTTTCCTGGTAATGCATAAAGATCAGAATACATTGAAAACTTTAAATTCAACTTCAGTAATGAGATGGCGACCTTATATTTTCCATAGACTTTCTAGACAGATTTTCAAGTGAGGCAATATAGTTTAGCTGATGGTATTATTCCTTTCAGAGTCAGTATTCTTTTAAAATTGTATCCATTACTGTTTCCATCTTTGTTGTTCTGAATGATAAAATTACATGGACATGAAAAGAAAGCATTGTTCAAAATTCAGTGCTATAGGAAAAAGGATTATAGTCTGAGTCTGAAATTGGAAGTTTATAATATAGAAAATTAGTTTAGATTTATAAATTCCTTTACTTCCCCAAAATAAATAGATGAAGTAAGACTCAACAATCCTCTTGCATAAGTATTACAATTAGAAGATTTCAATTTGAAGACTTAAAAAGAAAGTGCATTTACCCAGAGAGGAACTATTAATTTCCATCCAGTATTGTCCAAGAAAATAATGTTTCTTTTTCCTTAATTTTATTTAGGGGATTGCATTTTTGTTCCTCTATATATTCACATGTACCATTCAGCTTTCTCCAAAACACCCATGCCAATGCTCCATCTGTTTCTGTCCACTAGCCCCTCTTCTTTTCTTTCATTCTTCCAGTAACCATTAAGTTCTTTCAAGTCCAGAATTTATTCCTGCTGCATTTTACTTGTGAAGGTTTTTTAGTTATTTTTTTCCACAGATGAGTGATAGTATCTATATGTATAGTTTAATTTTAGATTCATTTCATTTAACATAATCACCTTTAGGTCCATTTATTTTGTCCCAAAAGACACTATTTTATCATTTGTAATAGCTGTGTGGTAATCCATTCAGCATGCATGCCACAATTTTTTTATTCATTCATCTGTGAAAGGACACTTAGAGTTGGTGTTATTAAAAATTTTTTTGAAAGGGCCTCCCTGTGGCGCAGTGGGTTAAGTAACGCACTGTGAAGCAAACCACAGCCACTGCAGCACAAGTTCGATCCCTGCGGCTGGCCAGGGAGGGGACCCACATGGTGCAGCAGACCTCTCCTGCTGTGCCCGCTGCTCCCCTCAGCAGTGTACCTCCATTGATCTGCCTGTTCTGCTCCCTGCTCTGTCTGTGGTGAATCCTCTTATCCCCCCACACCTCAGGCCTGTATCCAGTGTTTGTATGCATAAATAAATAAATCTTCAAAAAAAATTTTTTGAAAGAAACTAACTTCAACAAATAACAATGACATCTATGCTTACTTTCTTTTCAAATATTTGGCTTTTGAAGCTAGTATTATAAACATATGTAAATTCATAAATAGTATTAGAAATTACGTAAAGACTGGATACATACAGAATCACAGGACTAATAATAATTTTTTACATTATGTAACATTTTGAAGTTCTCAGTCAAAAAATTCCTTATTAGTACATAAAGTTGTTTATGGCTTAAGATATTAACATAAATTAACATTTTAAAGGTGAAATATATAGAAAAATAAACCAAAAGTTAAATAAAATGATAAAAAATTAAGGTTCAAAAAGACACTTTTGAAATAAATTAAGTCCCATAGAAAACTGTATTTTTATAAGTGTAAGGCATCATTAGGTTGTTTTTATATTAATGATAAATTAAGACCATTACATATATTAAACCATAAGCTTTTAATGTAGCAATATATTATTTTAGATCTTAGACACTTTACTCTTGTAAAAAAGATGCCAAAAGAGTGCATGATTCAGAAATTCAAATTCAGGAAAATCATGTCGATCCTGAATTATACAAAATAAGTTTTCCAAGAAGCTTTTGTTTTAAAAAGTGATTTCATTTTATTTTCTATCTCATTACTGACTTGGAAATATTTGGATAAGAATACAAAATAGACTTGACTTGAAAGGAAAAATGAATTACAATCCTGTTTAAAAATTCAAATAAATTTGAATGGCCTTTGATATTCAATCAACTTGTAATAAGGACAAAAATCAGAATAAGATATAAATTTGAAGGTTGAATATTGAAAAACAGTTTAAAATACTTTCTGGGATTCCATTCATTTATTTTCAAAAGTTTTATACACCTTTCATAATATAGGACATAAATATGTATCAGTAAATTTGCTTTTATTGTTAACAACTGTTTTGTTGTTACAAATTATATTTTAGTGACACTTTTGTATAACCAAAGACATTTGAAGAAAAATATAGGAAGAATTTTTGTCACATGCAGAAAATTTAAACTAGACTGTTCCCTCACACTACACAAAAAGTAACTCAAAATGGATTAAAGACTTCCATATTACACTAAAAAAAAACTACATAGAAAAAAAAAAAAAACATAGGCAAACACTGGCTTCAAGGATGTCTTTGGGACTCCAAAGGCAAGGAAAACAAAAGCACAAATAAACAAATTAGATTATATTAAAATAAAAGGGAAAAAATTGTTAATCATACATCCTACAAAAGGGTAATATTCAAGATCTCTAACTCAACAACAAACAAACAACAAACAAAAACCAAGTAACTCAATCAAAAGGTGTGCAGAAATGTATGTCACAACAATAGAAACATCATGATAATCTTTGACAATGTAGTTGGAAAGATGTCAGCACTTCATTTGTCTTTTAAAGTTACAGTTCTCTTTTTTATTATCAAAACAATAATTGATTACTTATCATAGTATGATAAGAAGCCATCCGTGTTTCTTTTTTTTTTTTAATTTATTTATTTATGCACACAAGAGCTGGGGTACAGGCCAGAGTCCAAGGAGGTGAGAGGATTCACCAGACAGAGTGGGGAGCAGAACAGGCAGACTGAAACACACTGCCAAAGGGCAGCAGCAGGCGAAGCAGGAGAGGTCTGCTGCACCATGTGGGTCCCCTCCCCAGCCGGCCTCAGGGATCGAACTCGTACTAAAGTGGCTGCGGTTTTTTTTGCTTCACAGTGCATAGTGCGTTGCTTAACCCACTGCGCCACCAGGGAGGCCCACCGTGTTTCTTTTTATTTTCACAACTGATTGGAATACTTTCATGCATGTTCTACAAGATGGCAAATATGCCAGCACAAACAGTCACTAAATTTTTTATAGATATAAAGAAATTATCTGATGAGACTAAAGTCTTCGATTTAACTCTCCAGATACTTTGAATAAATCAAACCCTCATTGATTATCTTCTATATGGAGATATGGCACCCTGAGTATATTAGATGGATGTAGTCTCACAACACACCGATAAAGGATGCTCAGAAATTTGCGTCTCTGAAGTTCTGAATAGATCAGAAACATTAAAAGTCATGCAGGTAATTTTAGAATACATGTGCCTTTTGTCAATGCCATAGATAGGTAGATAGGTAGATAGGTAGGTAGATAGATAGATAGATAGATAGATAGATAGATAGATAGATAGATAGATAGATAGATATAGATAGATAGATACTATATATAGATATAGACATAGATAGATAATTTACTTATTTATTGATATAACATTGCATATAACATTATATGAGATTCCAATTTGCATCATTGAAAATCAGTGTGTGCATACTACATTAAGCTTACCAGTGAATCTCCAATTCTATACTTCACCATACATGGACTCCTTTTATATTTACCCTTCTTCTTTCCCTCCAGTGTTAATCAACTATTATATGAACTATTTTTTTCTTATAACCTAACTGTTTTTACTTGTTTAGTTCATTTGTTTGTTTTTTCCAATAGCACATAAGAGTGACATCATACAGAGTAAAAAGGTGAAAGTAGAGATCCACACCTGATTATGAACTAGCAAAGGTGCCATTATATGCAATCAAGAGAGAGAATAAGTAGTTAAAATAAAGAAATATTTATGCCACATTACAATCTAAATAGGTAGAATTTCATACTTCCCCCAAAATATCTGAATTGTATCACTTCTTGAGTTATGTGGTTTAAAGCTGTAATACAATGTATAAAAACTGTCCTTCTTATGCTTGTACAGAAAGCATATTTTTCTTCAGGGGTTTTTGAAAATTAAAAAAAAAAAAACTATGCCAACTAAGTTACATTTTCCATCAATTTTTCTCTTATGTAAGAGATACTGATTAAAAAAAGGATGATTCACAGATGGAACATGAATCGCACTGTTCCCCCTGGATATTAAAGGACAAACAAACAAGGTCTCTTCAGAATTCAATTTTCTGTCAGAATGATCAGAGAACAGTAACTGAATGACATCCATTAGGGAGAACTCAAGGCCAACTACAGTGATAGATTTTGGTAACTGCCTGAGAGTTATCTCATGGGAACTACAAGATACTGACAAACAGGACTCACTGCCTGTCATGCTAGACATCTGAATGATGGCCTTTATTTAGGACTGACATTTGGGTGATTAACTTTATTTTGACTATTGTTCTTGCTATTTTTTGTCATGTACTCATTCTTAATCAAAAGAAGTAACACCTTGCTCTTTGATATGATGTGCCACATTTTAACATCTGTTCCAGACTTTCTTCTTGACTGCACTTGACTCAAAGTGGGCTAATAAACTAGAATTTTTTTCCCAAACTCTGACGTTCAGTGCTAATCAATTGCCAAGGTTTGTCACCACTACTTTTTTAAACTTTTAAATCTTCCTCTCCTTCACTCTTCTGTCTTCTTTCCCTACCTTGCCTCAACTCATTTCCATTGAATTATTTTCAGCTCATAATCACTTGTGACCTGAATATGACCAGGACCTCCTATATGTTTTCTTGACTCTAACTGCTTCCACTTCAAGATGTTTCTACATTGTTACTGTGGTCATTCAAAATTCTGTTTGAGTAAACCCAATGTTTGAAAAATTTTAATGATTCTGCATTATTTTCAGTTTAGACGACACGTTAATATGAAATGAAAATTCTTCATTTCTTGATTCAGACTTTTATCTCTGGTTTCATTTCTCATTAGTCTCTCTGATGGACCTCTTCTCCTATTGACTTACAACTTCACAAACACAACACAACCTGTTTCACCAACCCTAATTTGTATATCGAAGTCCCTCCACCTGAATTTCCTTTCTTTTGGGTAAAACTTATCTAACATTTTGAAGATTTTATTTATGCATACAAGAATGGGGGCCTAGGCCAGAGGTTTGGCGTTGGGGGTAAAAGGATTCACTAGATAAACTGGGGAGCAGAATAGGCAGATACTGAAATACACTCTTAAGGCAAGACAGGAGAGGTCTGCTGCACAATGTCGGTCAGCTCCCTGGCCGGGGATCAAAGTTGTGCTGCAGTGATTGCTGAAACCTTGATAGCACTGAGACTTTAACCTTGAGTCACCAGATAGAGCCCTGCATACTTAATTTTTAAACACTTAGACATATAATAAATATTTATTGGCTAACTAGATGAAAAAAATTAACATGATTTTATTTATATTTACTTATATGCATTGAGTATATATTTCTAATAGGTGCTTACTTTTCTTCCACTATTTGACATCTGTATGTCTACATGTATATTGACATAAAGTGGATGGAGGACAGGAAGGTCTATAATTGACTGCAATGTTCATAATAGGTTTTTGTAATTCAGAAAGAATGAACTGCTCTCTGGAAGTTATATTAAACTGTAGAGAAGAGTCAGGTTTCTTGCATATAAAAGAGAAAAGCAAAACTATGTGACAGTAAATATCTTACCTGACCTATTGAATTATTTCTGGCAGATTTCAGATATGGGTATTGATAGTACTTCAGATATTTCATGATATAACTTTCTGTGAAGGTATAAATCAATTGGTAGGAACTTTGTGAGGTGGTTAGCAGTTAATTGTTTAAATAACATAGGAAATGCTCTTACCTCTACCTCTAGATGTTAAGAATCATAAATCATGAATTTGGACCTTAATGGAGAACTTGAGACATGTATTTAGGTTTTCTTTAAGCAATCATTTATGGAATCCTTTTCTAAATTATTTATCTGGAATCAACTAGTTATCTCTTAGGAGAAATTTTAGTTGTAATTCCTGGAATCTACAATTAGACCAACTTCTGTGACTACTGAGCTTACATTTGAGGAAATAGGAAAAATGACAAGAAAGGAATAGTTTTTCCAATGACTTATTTATCCAAGGAAATATTTAAAACTTTTGAAAGTATTGAAAAGAAAATAGTACTTGGAATGGAATGGCTTAATTTCTAGCATATGATTTACTATTTAGCTGTTATTTCTTTACTAGAGTTAAGTCACAGAAAATAATTATGTAATGATTGTGGAAGTTAACATTTTGATCACATATTAAAAAAAACTGACTAAGCAGAATAGAAAACTAAGCAGAATAGAATAGTTTAATAATGAACTAGATCAGATCCAAGAGTCATATATAGCTGAAATTCTGACAAATAATAGAAATTATGTTCAGTAGGAATTACCCCAAAACAATAGAAGAAAACTTCTGCAATCTAAATGAAAATGAATTTAGTAATTTGTCAACAAAATAAGTTTGATAAAAATTTATATAGAAGACATAGATCTAAATTGTTGCAAAGTAGTGCTTTCTTCACTATGATGCAACATGGGACTATGTAAACTGGAAATTACTAGTAATTGTAGGTAAAGAAAGATTTGTATTAGTCAAACTGATACCAAAGGTAAAAGAATTAAAGTATGAGAATGATTTCCTTGAACCACAATTGTTTACAGGGAAACTTCTAAACCAGATGATTTTTTAAATATGTCTCAGGAATGATTACACCATGAAATGCAGTGGAACCTGTGAATATGTGAAGGTTTAAATAGACTTTTATTATTTATATTTGTCAAAACATACTGGAATATGAAGATGTAAAGATATATTCTGAACTTCCAAGGCACATTTCTTCTATCCAATGACAAGGATCCAGGACATTTTCATTTATAACTTTGTCACCATTTTCCCAAATCTCTCCATACTAGCTCACAAATCTAATTTCTGTTTCTTTTTAATTGCCTAGAACTGGAATCATGATTCATCTGGATTTCAGAAGGTAGGTAGTCTGCATTTCCTATATGTCTATAAAATAGAAAAAAATCAGTAAGGGTAAGTGATACTAGTTTATCTAACAATTGATTAATGTTTTACATGTTTACTCCTTTTACAGAAGAGAGAATGAATCAAAATTTTTCTCTGTTAATAATACAACTATCTTTATAATCTTTTTAGGAACCTCCTATAGTTTAGGTTAAGGTTACTGTTTTGCAGATTGGTTATAAATATATTTTAAAAAAGGAGAAAACTTGTATGGGAATAAAAAATAGAAATATACTTGTTTGGAAATTTAATTTGAGAAAAGACAGTTCACATCAATGGGAAAAGGACCATTTAGTAATTCTGTAATACCTTTAGTATTACAGAAATATGTGATGTTTCTCTGAGTTGCATTATCTTTACTCCAAAAAGTAGTAATTTAAATATATAACATATGTACTAATATTATCAGTTTAGAAAAGTTTCACATCTAAATTTATGACTCATTTCTCACATCCTTTTTCATTCCTGAACCATGTGTTTATTTATAAAGAAAAACACATATTTGAAGTACTAATAATTATATGCTTTGATTGAAAATAGCATTTTAATATCTAGGCAAATTTGGACTATATGCAATATATATTTCACTGATGATTTTTTCTGGAGAAAATTGGGTAACTAGAATTACTGTAATGTTTGTTTTAAAATATATGGAATGGATCACAATGCAATATTTCTGTATATATTAATAATACATGTATTTAATACAAATATGAATGAATGCAAGTAGGCAAGCACACATGGACAAGCACAAATATTTCATTAATCAAAGCTATGCGATATTTTTTCTGGACTGGATATTATGATTACATTGAATGTAGATCTGATGTCTAGACACACACACATATATATGTTATTTTCATAATGTATGAGTTTGTAAATACTGACATTATGAAAATGTGTAATTTGTGGACTTTAACCTTCATTTGATACTTAAAATCTCATGAAGTAAAATAAGTTTACTGTTTCATTACCAAATTTTATAATATTAAAACTAAAAATAAGTTAAAATAGTTATAGGAATAATACGGTAATGTAGAATAACGTCACAAAACAGATTACACCAAATAGAGAAGGCTACACAGACTATACGTGATCATTTTATTTATGAAAAATTATATTTTATCTCAGCTTCTGTTATAAAAAATGACATTTTTAATAATTTATATTCATTACTTTCTGTGTATATGAAAATAATTTTTAGCCTCGATATATAAAAAACAGTCTGAATGCATTATCTAATCTATATCTGATTTTCAGAACTGATTTTAGAAAAATGACTACTTCTAAGTAGTTCTCAATATGCCCAGAGAAAAATGAACTCTTGCGTCATTGTAGATTTCATATGACATGATTTGATACTCAGGCCAAAATACATGTATAATAATCTCTATACTGAAATTTATAGAGATAAAGGAAGCCATTCTTACAGCAGTAAATCCAGTATGAAGTGTAGGGAAAATACATAACTAAATCCTGATCACAAACCTTAGGAATTCGAAAGACACAAATATATATATTGTTAATATTTTAACTAAAAATATTTACCATAAAAATTAACACAAAGCTATTATTTTACTAATTATGCAGAAGTTACAAATATTAAGCTAAAATAATTTATAAATTCAGTGTCTGTGACATGCTTCTATACTTAGTGCTACACAATTTAAGGATATATACTATACATACAGCATTTTCTCCTTGCTAAGTTATATTCTGGCATTTTACTTAAATCACTGTAATAAAATGTATTCATGATGTAGTATAATAGTATTGGAGATTCAGAAAGCTACATGAATTAGCATTAGTGTTTTTCCTCTTTTCATTACCAATTTAGTCTTTTATAAACTGAAAGAAAATAGGGAAAATGGGGAGAAAGCTCTTAGGCCTGTCAGGATTAATTGCACTTCCAGTGTTGTTAATCTCTCTCTATTCAAAAGAGCACATAAAGAAAGCTTCTAAAACAAAATTAGATGAAAAGGTAGTCAAGATTCCCAAAAGTACCAATAAGAGTTATTGATAAAGTCTTGACAGCCACTCTCCAGGGAAAATTTTTTAACATTTAAACTTCAGAGTATCTTGAGAGAAAGATTTTGCAATTTTGGAAGCAAGTTGCGCATATCTTGAGTCAGTGTTTTGCATTAACAGTGTTAGGTAAAGTGTGGGTGGATTTTTCACAACTCTTTTCTTTAGAAATGTTTTGGAACACTACTGTACAATATCCTGCAGAACAGGCAGATTCCTGTAATTATGCTCCACAAGCCCTCCCTTTGCAGGCAAGGGAGATTTTACACACAGAGCAAGTGAAAGGCTGTATTTTCAGGGACCATTTCTTTAGTGAGTAACAAGAGTGGTGAATAATAGAGTCTTTTATTTATAGAGTTTCTTAGCTCAAAGAATTCAAAGGATGCAGTAGTCATGATCTCATTAATGAGCAAAGTGGTTCTGTGAGAAAACATAGAACACATAACCATATTCTGTATATAGGGAAGCTTGGACTTAGAGAGCTGTGTGTGAGGCCAATTATCTTTACGTCTTTATGTGATGGGAGTGACAATGTGAATACGACACTGTGAGACCCCCACTGTACAAAGCAATGCACTTAGCTGCCTCCCAAGCAGCCTCCTGAATGTTGTACTTTTACACAAAATGGTTGTAGTTTGCCTTAATTCACTTCCTTACCTACATCCTAATCCCTGGAAACTCACAGAATTTTCTTTATAGAAGATACAACCAGAATGGAGCTGCTGAGCTCCAAGGAATATGCTTAGTTAGCAATCACTAGCTTTCGGTTCCAAAAGAATCACTTTTAGGATTCAACTTGAGGTCAGATTCTTCCAGGGGCAACCTCTGACCAAAGACTGATCAAGTCAGTGACAAAGTAAAAATATGATCATTATTTTTTTCTTTGTATTAGGTCCAGTTAAGAATAAATCAAAAAATGGTATGAATGTATATTGCATAAGCAGCAAGTAATCTCCACCAAAGGAAATCTCTACGATAGTCATCCAAAGGAAAATAATGATAAATAGCTAAAAAGGATTACCTATGCTTTAGGCAGTATATTGGTTGAAGACAGTCAAAAACATTTACTTCTAATTTATCATTTCCTATAGAAGGAAATATTCAACAACATTAAATTATGTATATAATTACATAAAATAGCATCACTAATACATAGATAAATACAAGGTAAAATAAAATACCAACCTCACAATGTTATTTTTAAAAATTGCATATATGGGTCTACATATGCATGATATAAATAAAAAAGATTACGTATAAAACATAAAAGGATTTATACCAAGTATCTTTTGCTTATATTTTCTAATTTATCCTAAAATGTTGCACTATTTACAAATGAATGAAGAAATTGTGCTGTGTATTGATGTGTGTGCACATGTATGTGTAATGAATAATTTAATATACCTATTCCAATCATATAAAAATCAAACATAAATCTGTATGAATCAAATTTAATTGAAAGGATTCTAGGCTATGAGATAAACCACAATATATTCCAGGCTGTTCTCACTGGAGAAGTCCCTTTCTCCTGAATACAGTAATATTACAAAGCCATGAAATATTTTTGAAGTAACAATGACAGTGAGTGACTTTAAATTTAGTGTCAAAAAATCTTATAAATAAAAATAATTTAAATTTTTTTGTTATTACTGCATCATTAATTCCACCATATCTAGTGGTAATAAATTCAAATATAGGAAAATGATTAATTGTCTATGTTAGTTCTATAGGAAACATTGGTTGAGTAGATAGACTAGTGAGGAATACAAAATGACCTGGTGAGAAGCCATCTGTATTTTGTCCAACTCTTTAAAGCATTTCTCCTACTGTCATCATCACAGTGTAGTATAACAATGCAACAGAAGCTTTAGCACCAGGATGTCATGGGTATATTTCATGCCCTTTTTACATGCTTCTATTGGCTCCTGAAACATTTTAGAGTTACCTGTCTTTATTAGACTAATTCCATATATAATTATCTACAACATCAATTTTTTTACAAATTTCTGTAAAGACATCAACATATCAGTCTAAAGCCAAGTCACTCTCAGTGCCTTGGTATTATGTGTGGTGTGGTTACATACACTTGAAAGGGTGTGATCTTATACCTCTAAATCATGCATACTATTGTAAATCAATGTCACCTCAAAGGAAAAAAAAAGGTATTAAGACAACAAGAAATGGAAAATACTGAAATTAACATTGCTCTTAATATGAAATCAACAATTCATTGACTGTATTTATATGGTTTATTATTTGACTAGTAGATGTTTGATATATACTTATGACTTAATTTTAAGTATAGACAATCCATTTCAAATAAATATATATTAAAATTGTATGTGTCAGGTAGCTACAGCTTTAATAATAATTGTTTTTCCCAATTTTGTCTCTTTATTTAATTATGGGGTTTGAATAATTACAAACTCTGTTTTGATACTATCATTACTAAGAAATGTTTGTTAAAATATCCCCTCAAATTAGAGATCTAATTCTGCCAAGTTTAACTCTACATATTGTGCCCGGTTCTATATGCAGACCAATTGAAAATTACTTGATCTTTCAAGTGAGCATTTCTCTTTTATTTCTTTTTTAAAATCACAATCAATATTGATATAATTTGTGCTCCCAATAATCAATCCAGCATCTTCCTGGTAGAATATTTTTATGTCACTGAATGATCTTTTTCACCTTTATATTAAATATTGTGATAATTTACATTTTAGTTGTATCATTGCTAACAGTTTATAGTAATATATGCATACAAATCTATATCTTTAAGTTGTTGAAATTAGGTCAGTTATTGTTATTATGATTGTTAATACATTGAGATTTATTTTAACATACTCTGATACTTTCTTTTTATTTGCTTCATTTTTTCAGCTTTACTTTATTTTCTCATTCCTGCCCTTTTTTGGGGGAAAGAGGAGGAATAATATAAGGTTTTAAATTTTACTTATATACTATTTTGGTAATTACATATTTTATTATGATATGATACTTAATAAATTTTCACACACCCAATATTAGCTGAGGTTTAAATAAATAGAAAAAATAAATGACAAGTATATGAAATAATGGATGTGGGACAGAATTATTTTAATCATGTTGTTGAATAGATATAGATGGGCAAGATCACCCCTGGTAGCACTGGGGTTAAAGACACAGTGCTACCAAGCTATCTGCAGCCACTGCAGCATGAGTTCAGACCCTGACCAGGGAGCTGAACCACATGGTGTAGCAAACCTCTCCTGTCACACCCACTCCTCCCCTTAGCAGTGTATTTCAGTACATCTGTCTGTTCTGCTCCCCTCTGTTTCTGATGAATCATCTCACCCTCCACCCCCATACCTCTCCTCTGGCCTACACCCCAGTTCTTGAATGCATACAAGAAAATAATATTTTTTAAAAATTATCTTAAAAGAAGTAGATAGGCAAAACTTTTGCATTCATTTTAATTTATGTAATATTTGAAATATTTTGTGTTATAGCACCTTCATATTGACTTCAGGAAAATAGAAAAACAAGAAACAAAACACATATTAGCTTCAACAGTAAATGTGTAATTTAATTGACCTAAAATATTTTGGGTTAAAATAATCAAATTGATCTTTTTGAATGCACTAATGCTAAGTCGTATCTTATCTGATAAGATAGTATGTAGTTATGGGCCTCCCTGGTGGCGCAGTGGGTTAAGCACCGCACTATGAAGCAAACCGCAGCCACTGCAGCATGAGTTTGATCCCTGCGGCTGGCCAAGGAGGGGACCCACATGGTGCAGCTAGACCTCTCCTGCCTTGCCCGCTGCTGCTCTGAGTGGTGTGTTTCAGTCAGTCTGCCTGTTCTGCTCCCCACTCTGTCTGGTGAATCCTTTCACCACCCCGTGACTCTGGCCTATACCCCAGCTCTTGTGTGCATAAATAAATAAATCTTTAAAAAATTTTTAAAAAAAAGATAGTATGTAGTTATGAAAAAAGATAAGGGGACATCACATAAATCTAAGTTAGGACTCAGTTTCAAATTTTAGAACACAATATTAAATTATTTTAATTACACATATACAAACACTCTTATCTATGTATAATTTACTTTCCTATAATATATTTAGATTACATGATAGTTTAAAAGGTAAATATTTTTTAAAGTTCTTTTTAAAAAAAATGGGATGGTTTTGAATTAAGCTAAGGAGCTGACCATTTCCATGTCCTTGTACCTGAAGTCACTTCAGCTGGATTATAAAGACCAAAAGGAAATTGCTGTATATATATATATATATATATATATATATGTGTGTGTGTGTGTGTGTGTATACACACACATAATATACATATATGTATATTTATAAAATAAATCAGTAGACACATTTACAGGCACTGCGGAATACATCATTTCATATACAGAGTAAAATAAAGGAATATGTCTTCTATAATGTGACACGATCTGAATAACACAAGAAATGATATTATTACACCATAATTTATCCCAACTAACAAAGTTATAGATTAACTTAAGATGATTAATTTCAACTTAAATTTTTGACAAATAGTTTTATTATGACTACTTCTGTATGGCAAAAGTAATACAACCAGAGGCAAAATTGTACCTAAAGATTGAAAAACTTTGTTGAGTATGTAGGGGGAAATAATATTTGTAATTATTGTTTTTTTTATATTTGTATCAAGTATTGTGTTAAAAACTTTAATATAGAACTCAAAGCTAGTGTGTATGTATATATGTGTGTGTATTATATATTATGTATATATTTAAACACAAGATTATTTTGATGCCAAGGACTGTGCATGGCATGATGACAGATGTACAGGCAAGCTTAGTTTTCCCTCCCCCTTAAGTGTTTTTTTTTTTTTTACCATTTGTAAGTTCCTGTTACTGTTTTTATTTTTCTAAAGTCATTGACTAACTGGTCCTATTCTCAGACAAACTTCCATGTCTATATTTATTCATACTAACATGACTCACTGTTCTTTCATTATTCGCAATTATTATTTTATTATTCTATTATATGTAAGCCCTTCCTGATCATGTTCTTATTCCATTCTACCTTTACTTCTCTTTGGTTATTTGGTTGAAACTTTAGATTCATTTTGTACATGTGTTGTTCAATCTTAGGATGCTAAAATTATAATTTCTAGCATCCTAAAGGTTGCTAGAGGTTATTGATCTTAAAAGGTGGGTTTTCTCTTTCCTTGACTATTTTTAACTTCCAAAATACTGATCTAAAACATAATATATATTAAAAAAAATCTTATGTTCACATTCAAGACCCTGTATATAGTGTCTCCAAATTATATCTTTTTATTTACCACATAACTTTCCATATATATAATAGCAATTTTAACTGATTGCTAATACATTTAGGTTTTTTTCTTTCTTTTTTAAAAGCTTTTATTTTATCTTGTTGGAATAGATGATTTATGTTAAGGTGTGGTTATGATATTTGTAAAAGATGTAGACGTTTCCTATAAGCAATGATATAATTTCAAGTACAATAGGGCAAAATTTATTCCTATGGTAACAGAAGAGATACTGAAGTTTAATATGTAAGAGAACTAACACAAAATTGTTTTGAAAAAATTCATTCCCAATTAACTGATCAAGAAAAAAGAACAGGACAAAGAGCTAAAGTTTGCATCTTTTTCAATAAACTGAATGTATAATGTGACAGAGTCCAGAGTGAAATTTGTACTAGTAGGAAATAATTGTTAATGATAACAAAATGAAAAGACCCTGATTCATGATCTCTTATTGTTATGGAAAATAAAAAAGATGTAATTATAAAGGACTGTTTAAGTGTGTCTTGTCTGAATAACTGACTAATATTTGATGCCTTTGGAATATAAGGGTAGGCATGATTTGAGAGGTGGATAAGTTACATATTATATATGCTGTAATTAAAGGTATTATAAATGTTAATGTGGAAAAGCCTTACACCTGGTAGAAGTTAATTGAACGTTTAGGTGAGAAGTTTAAAAATACAAGTTTGAACTCGTTCACTTGGATGTAATAGCAAATATTGTAAGATTGGTTATATCTCTTGAAGAAAAGAGTTGGTCAAAAACAAACCTTGGAAATGCCCACATGCAAATTGAAAAGCAAGAAGTTAAGACCATGCCTTGACTGTCTCATTTCTATGTAGAGACTTCAGGCACACTAATTAGACCCTTCCATAACATCTATGGACAGAGCTGGTGTATTATCACAAGAGTTTAAGCCATTTCAGTTGAAACAAAGTGAAGATACCAGATCAACTTAATGTGGATCTAGGGGAAGAATTTCATGATTGGAAACTCATTTTGCAAGTTCTGTCAGGGAGGAAGCTGAGAAAATTAACACAGCAAATACTGAATACAGCTGTTCGGATGTTATTGACCTTTGAGACAGGAGTGGAAACATATTAAAATGCATAAGAGCATTTAAAAAATAGTATGCTGGGGCCTTGCTGATGGTGCAAGGTGTTAAGGTGCAGCAATGAAGCTATCTGCAGCTGCTGCAGCACACATTCGATTCCCGGCCAGGGAGGTGACCTAAATGACACAGTAGACCTCTCCTGCCTTGCCTGTTGTTCCCCTCAGCAGTTTACTTTAGTAGATCTACCTCTTCTGCTCCCTACTCTCTCTGTGGTGAATACTCTCATCTCCTGCTCCTCTGGCCTGTACCCCACTTATTGTATGCATAAATAAATGAATATTTAATAAAAATAAAAAAATAGTATGTCTAGAATTTATATCTGCAACTACAGAAAGTTCTCTCTTTTTGTCACTTTCAATATTTGGATAAGATATATAAATGCCACTAACCTTTCATCCTCACTTGAATAATAGAGAAATTAGAGAGTTAAAGTGAATGCTTTAAAAATATTGGACTAAGACTAGAATTTTAAACTTCATACTATTCCTTGGATATGAAATTAAATGCTCTTTAATTGCCACTATGTCAAGCACTTTTTTTTTATGATGAGATCAGCTCATGCATGTAGTTAAATGGTATATAAACAACAATCAATTCAAATTAAATCATTCCATTTTTAGATGTGAAACCTACCAAGGCATCTCATATCAGATAATTGTATAATTCACTGTAATTACATAATGCTCATATGGTGCTAAAATAATTGATAGACTGACATTAAAGTGAAATAATTTAAACCTATCTTAATTGGAAATGCAATAATCACATTACTAATAATAAGATTAGTCCTAAACTTTTGAATTATATAGCTTAGTAAATTTATGAGTTTTCCACTAAACAACTTTAGCATTCAGAGGAAACCCATGAAGAAAATAGATTAACAAAATATCTATTTATTTGTCACATGTTTTTAGTAGTTTTTATTAATTCTTTATATCCAGTCTTCTGAGATTATAAATTTATTTTGCCATAAATAGCAACAATCCCCTTATCATTAACAGTCTCTTCAGTGCTTTATTCAATTATAAAATAATAAAAATGAATTTTGATCACTCATTACGAAATGGAATTTGTCATAATGAAAGATTTGAAACTAAATGAAAAAATATGAAAGCCACTTACTCCGATGTTGCATCTAGTACAGCTAGGTTAGAAAGGACTTTTAAATTTAGTTATAACCCTAACACTTCAGCAGTTGTGACAAATTGCCAATCCACAATAAAATTAAAACACTTTTTTTTTAAATGAAAAGGATCTGTGACTACTGCTTTTCAACATTGAACAAAAGAGAATTACTCAAATAGAAATTGCCCACAAAATACATATTTGGAAACAAGGTAGCCAACTTCTTTGAAGAAGTAGCAGCTGTGCTATAGCCAGTTATCCATTGAACAAATCTTGTGTAGGGAATCAGAGTACACTACTCAAATCTGTTGGGGAACAATTGCCAACTGGGAGTAAAACGAGTAACAAGATTATCATCTAAGGAAACTTTTGGAAGTTTCCCATAACCCTTCACTGTTACTTCTATCAAAATATTTTCATATGATTTTGTCAGCAAAAACAAACATAAATTTTATTTTAATACTAAGTGTAAATACAGACTGAAAAAAGTTGACATATGATTTTCTTAATAGCATAATCTCAAAAAAATTAGTCATATCTGGATTCACTATTTTTTAAAGATTTATTTTATTTATTCATACAAGAACTGAGGTCTAGGCAGAGATTTGGGGGCGTGGGGGGTGAAGTGGAGAGTGAGAGGATTAACCAGAGACAGAGTAGGGAACAAAATAGGTGGATCTATTGAACTATAATGCTGAAGGCATCAGTGGCGGTACAGGAAAGGTCTGCTGCACCATGTGGGTTAGATCTTTGGCCTGGGATGCAACTCATGTTGCAGTAGCTGGCTATAGTTTGATATAATTGAGACTTAACCTCTGCACTACCAGGGAGGCAGGCCCTGGACTCACTTTATTTTATAACTAATAAATTTAACTATAACTTTCAAAATTTTTGATATCTTAAATTGCCTGAATTTAGTTTATGTCTCCCAAGCTTACATTCTTTATTTTTCTCTAATTTAATTATGGGAAATTTTATAAATATACAACAAAGTAGAAACACTAGTGTTATCAGTCATGACTTTTAATTTTATATTGTCTAACATTAAAAACCCCTAAAAATTAGCACATTGTTTCATTCATATTTCTAAAATTATTATGTTAAAATAACTGCAACATTAAACCAATATTTTAAATTTAATAACATATGCAGTTAGTTTTCATGTTATGGTCATTGTATTTTGGGGTATATTTTGTTTTTTCTATCAGTTTGCACATTATGGTCCATGAATTAAAATGTGTTCATATTTCTTTTAATCATTATGTTTTTTATTCTATAATTTCTATTTCCTTCTTTCCTTACTCTCTACTCCCTACAATTACTTTTCTTTAATTAGTTGTTTGTCCTGTGGGATTTCTCCATGCTTAGAGTTACAGATTTCATCACATTGGTCTCATTATTTTAATTTTCCTTGAATCGCTCTGTTTTTTATGAATTGGAAGTTACACTCAGTTAATTCAATCAGATAGGACTTCAATTTTTCAGAAAGAATAGTTGTCTGAGCTCTTGTATAGTTCCATTATTATACATATTGGATATATTTTTACTTTGCATATATATTATTTTATTTAATTACATTATTTTTATATATGCATGTGTATATATATATATATATATATATAAACCAAAATCATCTTCAACATAGAGGTAAATATGTATCATTAGTTCTCAAGCAATTTTGTTAGGAATTGTCCTGTGGTTTTGGCTAGCAGTGACTCAGTTAAAAAACTGATTTCCAAGTTTATGACTAAAACACTTAATTTCAATCTGACTTCCTACCAGGAACTGCTTATATGGTTCTTTATACTTATTGGGATAACATTGGTTTACAACACTGTATATGATCAGAGTTGTAGAATATCACCTTTTAAGATGTATGTTATAATACTACATCTACCACCACAGCACTCATATTCCTCCACCTTTGTCCATTGGGATGCCTTCACCCAGCTCTCCACCCACCTCTGATAGCTTCAATTCTATAGTTAGACTTCTAAGATTTGTTATTGGTTTGCCCTTTTGTTTGTTTCTTTATATTCACATATAAGTGAAATCATCCAGTATTCTGCTTCATCTCCTTATTTCTCCTTTTTTGCTCCCTAAGTAAAAACTGCAATGAATAATAAACCTAAGAGTTATGGAAGTAAATGAGAGTAAGGCAAAAGCATGAGGAAGCAAGACTAATCTTTATTTTTAAATATATCCAAATAAAACAGTTTAATTTTTGTTAATAATATTTTATGAGATTTCAAAAATCAATTACCATATAAAGAGTATGATTTTTTTGGGGGTAAAAACAAGGTTCAAATATTTTGAGGAATATGATTTTGCAAACTTTATTGGAACTGAAGTTTAACATTAAATCCTGACAGGATATTTTATGTTTATTGGAGTGTCCCAATTTATATAATGATAAAGATATTTCTAATACAACATAATTCATTCACTGATTAGGAGGGCCACATTAGTCAAATAACTTTAATTGATTCCAGCAATTTTAGAGTTATGTTTAGAACAATTTATGGTACTGTTGGCACTCTTCCTGATATAGTTCAGTAATTACAAAGACCAAAGTGAACTATTGTTTTCATTATAATTATTGATGAAAACATATGTTCAGGCATTGCAGTCTAATTCATAAGTACATATAACCCATTTTTAAAACTTGCACTGTCATTCATAATTATTAAGGTGTTATAACTCCTAAACATTTATTAATGTAGATCAGTGACTGATGTGCCTAGGAAAACGCTACATTTTGCAATAATAGACAAAGTTCAATATAATTCCAAACTGTACTTCTTTCCTAACTACTGGAATATAATTATTTGCCAAGGATTTTCCAAAATTAGGGATAAAAAGAAGCATCTTCCTGCAGCATTGATTTTAACTATTTTCTTGTGATACTGAGTTGTGAGTGAGAAATCCTTTGACCTCAGAGGGCTGAGATCTCTGTCATAGGAAAGTGTCCCCCATGCAAACATTTAACATCATTCTGTATTTTTCTTCCTAGAGATTCTCTTGGTATAAAGAAAAAAAGTGAAAAACTATTTATCATTTGTGCTCACTTGGAGGGCCTTATTTCTGAAATATGTTAATATGAAATTTTCCAGTTGTTGAAACTGATGCAGTATCAACACCAAACATTTTAAACTCTATAGTCATGACACAATAGCATTTCATCTAAACCTAAAAAGAAGAAAGGAAATGATTTTTCAATGAGACTGAGTGATTTCATACATGTTTGCTTATGTTATGCTGTTATGTCTTATATTTATAATATTATTATATTAATAGAGTTAATAAAGTGTGTTATTTTTGAGAGGAAAAAAAGAGGTCCTTTTAGGCTATTTAGATTTCCATAGGATGCAGCTGCGTCTACTCTACCATTAGTGATGCTAATGGAAATGTCTCTGAAATTATCTGTCATAGTCCATATTTTTATCAAGGAAAGAATATTTCCTGTGGGAAAAACAGTTCTCTAACACTGCATAGAACCTCTGCAATGATTAATTTTGTGTCAACCTCACTAGGTTAAGGGATACTCTGATTGCTGGTAAAATATTATTTCTGGATATCTTGAGGCTGCTTCTAAGCAGATTAGTATTTGAAGTACTAGTCTGAGTAAAGAGATCTTCACTCACATTGTGAGCAGACATCATCCAATCCATTGAGAGTTCAAACAGAACAGAAAGGCCAAGAAAGGGCAAATTATACCTTTCTCTCTTCTTGAACTAGAACAAATTTTGAACTGAGACTGCATTACAACTGTGTATTTCCTGGTTCTCCAGCTTTCATGAACAAATTCCTGTAACTATAATTAACTAGTTCATTTATTCATATATACAAAAATATGTATAGGATAGCTCTGTGTTTAATATATGTGTATGTATGTGTACATATATATACATACACACACATATATATAAAATATTGGTTCCATTTATCTGGAAAACACTAATAAATACAACTTCTTTTTTCCAAAATTTTCACCTTTTATTTGGTTCCAGGAGACTTAGATTCAGTATATATCATGGAAAGTTATGCTTTACATAGTGGTGATGAGACAATTTAGAGTAAAACTATTTGATATTTCATCATTTATTTAAAACTTATGATAAATCAAACTATTCAGTAACACTATTGATTAAAAATTTGAAGTTTTGTATTCCTTGCTTCACTTAAATCTTATCTTGTGAGAAAGCTGAAAATGTTGTTTAAAAGGATGGCCGCAGAATGGAAAATAAGAGAAATTGGTTGTTGATACAGTCTAATATTGAATATAGGTAACTAAACTTGTTTTGATAGTAAACAATTTGTTTTTAGCATAATAATGAAAGAAAGAAATGAAGCTTTTGTTTGATATATATATTTTTTAAAAGTTTATAATCAATATGGGTTACAGTACATAATTCATCTAAAGATAGTTAACTAAACATATTGAAAATATATTTTTAAAATATGCATATAAGAGAAAAATACAGAAATACAAATACATTGCATTGTGTCCTAGTTTTGATCCACTGTTTGAAAATGTAACTGAGCTTTGATTTAAGAAGATGGCAAAGAAAATTTTAAGAGACATCAAAGAGAATTTAACCCATTTTCCAAATGTATGTAGTAACCAAGAAATACCAGGTCACAGAAATTCTCCTTCTTAGTTATATCTTTTAGACAAGTGCATCTCACTTGAAATTTCCTATTGTTCTTCTATAATTTGAAAAATCACAAATAATGATCACTTTTGGGAAAAAATTATAGAGTTTTCCTGATTGTTTTTGTTTTAAATTAATGGACCCTTGCATATCAGAAGATTTATATAATGTGTATAGAGTTAAATTAATCTATATGATTTATTACAAATCTGAGGATGACCCCTGATTATGCAGGGTCTGAGAGCATGGCCATAATGGTTTATGTGCCACTACTTGACTCATTAACCTTTCATCCTTGGGTTTTAAAAATCATTTTGTGGTGCTCTTGTGGACACCATTAACCCCAACCATACCACATTTCTTGCCTTTGGCTTTCAGCAGCCTTTTTTCAAAATATTCACATAAATCATCATGTCTAATAAAAAATGCTGATAAGAGCATAAGTTATCTGGGATTCAGCTGAATGAAGTATTTTATAATGAAGACATTAGACTTTATGTTCAGTGGGGTATAAAGTTATAATTATGCGGGAGAAGTAAGCTCTAGAGATCTACTATATACTATAGTATTTATAGTTAACAATAAGTTACTATAGATAACAATGGGATAATAAACATTACTATAACAATAGGGTTTTATAAACTTAAAATTTGATAAGGTAGACTCATAGTATGTTTTCCTACACACATACACAAATGTTAAAAAAAACAAACAAACTTGTCACCCTCAAATAATCTAAAAGACAGGAAACCTCTGAAATTAATGGACATTTTTATTACTTGAACAATGGTGACAGTATCATTTCAAACTCACCAAATTGTTTACATTAATTATAAACATTTTCTAATAAACTGATTAGACCACAGTAAAACTGAGCAAAAAAGAATTAATACTTGTAGTTAACATGGGACTTTGTTGTCATCAGTAGAAAGTAGTAGGAGGAAGGAGGAAGAGGGTTATTAACAACAAAATAATTGAATATAAGACCGAACAAATTATTGTGAATCAAAAATCAGTAAACTGAAAGAGGCTGATTATTTACTTAGCATCAGGTTAAAAATATATTTTTATAAATATATTTATTTAATATAAAAATATATTTAATTGCACTTTTGCATCTGTTAATAGTCAAGCAAACAAATCTATACTTATAGTTGAGTTATTGACTTTGTTAACTTGTTGCTGTGAGAGTGAAGGCACAGCACCGGGAATCATAAGGTAACTTCACAAGAGGGTATTCAAAGTAACTTGTTACAAGATTTGTGTTTGTGTTATGAAATTTGGGGAAGGATTCAAGCAAAAAAAAAAAAAAAAGCTTTACTTTAAATCGGGTATTACCAGAAAGTGGAAGCAATTTTATTATAGGATATGTTAAGTCATATCTATTGATAGAAAGAAAAACTATACCAAAGTTAAAGTATTTGGGTGTCAAATGGATTCAAACAGGTTATTTCTCAAAATAATTTGCTCATAATAATGGTATTCATTATTTGATTTATTATTCTAAAAATGTTGGAAATGTTCTCAGTTATTATGAATGTTTCTAGAACTATTTTTTACTTTTTCATGTTCTTGCAATCTATCAAAAAATGAATACAATTTATTAATAGTGATTTTTACATCTCAAACTTGATTCTACTCAAAGTATGTTTTTCAAGATTTTATGGGGATGGTACAATGTGAAGTGACAAATGTGTTTTAAAGTTCACTGTATTCTTTCCATTCTTTATATGCCATGAAATATATTAAATATACTGTAATATGCTAAATATACATGTAACATACTGAAACATATCTCTCATCCTAGACATGAAATGTAAATTTAGACCCTAAAGTATATCTCAGTGGAGTTTTGTGTAAATTAGATAGATCATCATTCAAAAAGGATGACTTTCAAACTGGCTAGTTCTGTAATTTTAATTCTGTCATTTACTAAAGTTGGGTGTAAAATGATTACCACACTCACTAAGCTTCATTTTCTGACCTATAAAATGACATCTATAGCATTTATATTATTCATATTGTTTAAGGAACATATGAAGTAACATATGTACTATTCCTGAAACTCGGTGATTTTTCATGATAGCTATTGTTTTATTAATAATTACCTAAAGTCAACTATTTGATAAGAGACAGAGGAGAGATGTTTGAAAAGATGAAGGATGAGTTTGTGGTTTTCTGTTCTCAGGGTACAGAAACTGGTATTTTTCTATGTTCAGTAATCCTGTCCTGAGTTGAGAAAATGTGTAATCACATTTTCACTCAAATCCACATTAAATAAATCATGTTACAGCATTTTAGAATTGTTTTATGACTCACCAGGACTGGAACTAGATGTAGAATCACAGAAGAGTAACTTGATAGATCTCTTAGTAAATGTAAACCATACCAATCATAAATATACAACAGCCTGGCAGAAGTAATTCAGCAATGTAGTTTTAAGTGTAATATTAATAAATTTTCCACTCTAATAGTGGAGTGGGGGCAGAACAAATAACATAAATTCATAAAGTCATTTGTTTTATAGCATTAGATTTAATTCTTAGATAAACAGTTCAAAATGCACTTATAAACAAAACAATTTTCCTTTTCTCTGTTCCCTTATTTATTCATGTGTGCATTCTATGAATATATTTGAATCCATATTATGTGAAAGAACATAATCTAATAATTTTTTTTTTCTGAGCAAAACAGATAAACATCTCATGGAACTCACACTTAGTAGCTCCAAACCCTCTTTGGAAATACTGGGAAAAAAAAAAAAAAACCAAAACTTTATGCTATGGTAACTGACCTATTACTCAAAAAGAAAAATAAGTGGATAAGGAGAAAAAAATGTAAAGCATTAGCTTTCATGTTATTATGCACATTTGTTTAGCTGAATGTATTTTCAAAGCAATATATATTTTTTTAAATTACTAACTTAATCTCTTTTGGCTTCTTTCTTCGTTGTCATGGATATATATTGCATTTATTTATAGATATAGAAAAATAACATCAGTGGAAGCTATTTAAACTTATCATCAAAAGTTAACATCATTTTACACACTTAAAGAGAAGATGTATTTGAAAGTTCTTTTAAGCAGGGCAATTTCACAGACAAGTGAGATAAGGTCTTCACCTATTATCTGTATTATTACAAGCATCTATGAAATTATATTGCTAACATCTATTGAGTTTATCACTTTCAAATAAATTATTTAATAAAAGAAATTCATTATCACTGAAGCAATCATGGTTATGTCAGGTCTTGTATAAAATCTTACATAATTCCTTGATTGTCTAAATTAATCAATTATTACTAACCACTGCTTAATATTATTCTTTTGCCCTCTCACTACCTCATACTACTCATACTCAACTACTTGAGATTTTCCAAATTGGGTTTTACTGTAGTATCCTTACCTGATCCCACACTAATATTTGACCTTACTACATCTATTTAGTGCATTGAACCATTCTAGATATCAGCTCTCCTGAAATACTTTCCCTACTTTCAGGAAATTTTTCCTCATCCCCTACCCCACACTGTAGGTTCAGGGCCTCCTAAAGATCCCTTATGTTTCTCTAGTTAGTACTTATCAGAGTTAAATGCACTGATGATAATTTATTTCTTTTCTTTTAGTTTGTAAATGACTTGAAATCCATTTGTTTTTCCTGTGTCAAGATTACAGAATACAGGGGATGCAAAATACATATATTTTGAATAAATGAAAGAATGACTGAACGGTAAGAAAAACTATTGCACAATGTCAATAACACTATACCAGTTCACAGTTCTTTATCTAAAGCCAATAGAGCCAGAAATGTTTCAGAACTCATAAGTGTTTAGAAAGGGAATGTGTTCATAGAACAATACAGTGCAAATACTTGAGATTATGTCACAATCAAGTGGATTCTGGGGCAACAGTGAGTAATAAAATGGGCTATTTTTTCCCAAAATGTATGAATAACCCACCAAATGGATTAAATGGATACTAGTAAATAGCTTTATATCAGATTGGGATAAATGAAACCAGTTAAACAGTCATATTTGGTTAAAGTTAGATTTTGCTGCAAGAGTTTAAGATTAGATCACCTTCACTGTGAAACACATAACCAAATTTTAAAAATGTCAATTAAAATAAACATATGAATAAATAGAAACAATTAAAATATTTGGTTTCTAAACATTTCTGTGGTTCAAAATTACAGTTCGGGATTATTGATATTGTGAATGTACAAATTTTGCCACAACCTGCTAATTACTAGGTTTTATGTGTACTATATATGCTCATTTTCTAGGAGTAAAACTTATCTCAAAACTTATACTTTATATATATTGCTCATTAAGTGATGCATTTTCCTTTATGAATTACAGGATCTTCTGAATTTATTAATTTCCTAGTTAAGCAATAGTTGAATTTATATTTTCCTTCAAAATTAAATGAGTTTTATGTATATGATTGAAGTGTTAACCACTTTGCATAATAGACAAAAATATGTTTAAATGTTTCTCTTTTCATTTTACTGATTGTTATTTTATTATATATGTACTTTTAATATATAAAATATCATTTAAAAACAATGTATCTGTGACATATGTATTTTATAGTAATATATTACCACCAATACTACTAATACATAGTATATATACACATCAATTTTATGCATATATATACATGTATACACACAGAGATATCCTTTTCTTTTTATTCTGATGCCAATATTTCAAAACCAGAATCTGAATATATCCCAACTTTTTCCAAAACGTTATTCTTATTTCTTCCTTTCATTCATTTATCGAATCATTGTATGCAATGCAATGTATTTTGTCAGATACAAAGGCTCCTGGTAAATTTCACTCAGAGTAATTCCTCTTATCTGATATATTCACAGTGAAATTTTTAATTAGTTTTATTTTCCTTTTCTTAAAAAAAGATTTATTTATTTATGCATACAACAACTGGGGTACAGACCAGAGGTATGGGGAGTGAAAACAGTCTGTGAAAACAGAGTGGGGAGCAGAACAGGCAGATCCATTGAAATACACAGCTGAGGAGAGCACTGGGTGAGACAGTAGAGGTCTGCTATGCCATGTGGGTCAGCTCCCTGGCCAGGGATTGATCTCTGTGGACAGCTTCACAGTGCTGGGCCTTAACCCCTTGGGCCATTAGAGAGGCCCCTAATTAGTTTTCTATCTTTATACTTAGTATAGTTGAATTTAGTCACTAGAATCCTTGTAGTTAACTTATAGAAAGAACAGAATTTGTGTCTGTGGTTTTGTAATTTATTTCCATGCTACTGTAACATGATCTTTAAAACTTTTTATTATAATGATACAAATAATGTTATTAAGTAAGAGTGCAGTCTACATTAAGCTACTTCTACAGGGATTGGTGGAAAGATTTTGGTTGATTTTACTCGTCCCCAAATGTGGTTGTAGACCACCAGTCTAGTAGGTCAGCTTTGTATATATTGCAATTTGATATAGTAGTTGAAAAGCAGCCAGCTAACAGGGAATTGCAGTAATCAAACTGTTGGGGGAAAAAATCAATGTGCTGAACAGACTTTCAATCTTATTATAAGATCAACACAAGTAAAGACAGGCACTAGCCCTCTGTGACTACAGCGATACGGTTAGGGAGGAGGGGAAGAGAGGAAAATTGACTTCATAGTTTGAAAGGGAAAGATATCATCCAAAGGCTACTAAGTATTAATATAAATCCAAAAATAATAAATTGAAATTTGATCAAAAGTAATTTCTGTCAAATATAAAATACAGTGGCCATTATTTATGAAGTAATTTAAATGAGTTAATAGAACATACTATTTGTGTGAATTGAATACGAAATTTGATTACAAATGGTGTTACAGAGTTATATAAAGCACAGAAAAAGAAGCATACATAGGACACTAATATCTCAATATAGGTTAATACTAGTGAGCTAATATAAATGATTTAATTATATAAATCTTTTCAAATGTACCCAGAATAACTTGAATATTGCATTTAAACCAAGCCAGATTGAAATCTTTGTTTTATTCCCTGGCATACTTTATTTCAAAGAGAAAAAAGGTGGGGGAATTGGCTGAAGGAGGATCGGAGAAGGAAGAAAAGGAAGGGAGAAAAGGAGAGAAGAATTATATACAAAATGGTGTTGACTATTCTCTTGGGGGCAGCTAAGACCTAAATCAATCTGAAGTTGCTCTTGAAATGCAGGCATACGTTTCCAAGCATTATATTAAAATTTCATGATCAATAACGCTGAAAGCTGCAGAACATACAAGCAAAATAAGTGCTGACAATTCACCAGCCTATGAATTTAATAAAATGTCATCCTCCAGCTTCAGCAGTAGTGCCAGGAGGAGATGGCCATCCTGATTAGAATCTGTCAAATGAATCTCCATTTGTCAGGTAATAATAAACTCAAGATAGTACCTTTTGTTCCAGGTTGTGTTTACTTGCCAAAATACAGCATTCCATTTATATTCTAATATAATTCTACTGTTTTCAACACTAAGTCAACAAATCAAACAAAGACCTTTTTCCCCCACTCAGGGAGAAAGATCCAATATTATTTACATATTTTGATTCTATACGTAGATAACATCTGGACTTTAGTAATGAGTGCACCTTCAGATAAGCAAGTTTTGGTTCCAGTGACTCTGCATGTTTTCATACACAATTCATCTAATTTTCAGTGTTGTTTTATCATTTTTGGAGGTTTATTTTTTACTTGGTGAAGACATGGAAGGTGTTGACCTCCATACGTACTGAAAATGTAACATACCATTTTACTGAAGATATTTTGCATGGAACCAGGTACTTAGAAGGTCAATATTTACAAAAAATAATTGGTTTGAGCTTAGAGGAAATTCCTATTCATTTGAAAGATCATTCATAATGCTAGATTAAACCTGAGAAAAGCATATTGATCTAGGAGATATCACATCTGAGTGATTTAGAAATATGATTTCTGATTTTTTTTTGTTATTTAATAAATGGCTTGGAAAGGACTGAAATAGAACTTGGTGTGTTTTAAATGTCTTTTCTTCACAAAAGTGCTCTATTGTTATGTCTTTATGTAGTTTAAATTGCTATAACTTTACAATCAATAATTAAAACAGGGAAGTAGAATACACATTGACTTTAAGTTGGTCTACCTACTAATTTGCCACCCTGTCCATGATTGTTTCTATATTTATTTACATAGGGAATGATTCAGTTTTTCCTTCACTTATTTCACTCATTTAATCAATATGCATTGATAATCTGCGTATCAGATTTTATGCTTAGTATATATTGGGTTCCTTGCATTGGCTATAGCTGCAAGTTTTCTCATATGTGCTGTATCATTTAACTGATATTCTGAACTCATCCATTATTGTCTTATCTATTCCACTATAGTAAGAGCATTTTCTAGGAGGTGCTCCTGAAATTGCATGGGTATGAATTGTTTCAGATTATCTAGAATAGATCCATACAGCTAGATGAAAATAAAAGTGTTTAACCCTGAAAACTATGAATTCATGCAAAGCAACCTTTAATTACTACTGCAGTAATTATGTTTTTTAATGAAAATATGGAATTCACTTAGTATCATTTATTTTCAGCCAAATAATACATGATTAGTTATTTAGTCCATTTCCAGGTTGAAAATAAGTTTTCATGATGGAAAATACTTTCTCAAAAATAGTTATGAATAGATTTTAGATATTCAAATTATGTGGAGTGTATTGTGTGGATATCTACTAAAAAAAGTGGAAAGCAGTAGATGTATGTCATAACAAATAAAGATCACACCAATGAAAAAATGGAAGGTACTAAAATAAACTCAAGTGTAACCTATTTCTTGTTAAATTATTTTATTTTTATTTATATATCCGTTTATGTTTTTATAGAAGAAACACTGGTTTACAACATTATAAACAATTTAGTTATATAGGATCACACCTTTAAAATATCTGTTATTGGGCCTCCCTGGTGGTACAGTGGGTTAAACAATGCACTATGAAGCAAACAGCAGCCACCATAGCACAAGTTTAATCCCTGCCACCGGCCAGGGAGGGGACCCACATGGTGCAGCAGACCTCTCCTGCCTTGCCTGCTGCTTCCCGCAGCAGTGCATTTCGGTCCATCTGCCTATTCTGCTCCCCACTCTGTCTCTGGTGAATCCTATCACCTCCCACGACTCTGGCCTGTATCCTAGTTCTTGTGTGCATAAAAAAATCAATTAAAAAAATAAAGTATCTGTTATTACAACATACCTACCACCAAGGCACAAAAAGTCCTTCACCATAGTCCATAGTGTCCCACCATGCTCTATGGTTGTAAATGCTTTCAGGGCTCTCCATCATCCGGAGCATTTCCCTAATCCCAGTGGCACAGGGTATCGTGTCTTTTGAAGTATTAATCAGTGTTCTGAGGGGAAAAGAAAACTATGAAACTAAACGAAAAAATGAAACATTCTATCCTGTTAAAGATTTGTGGTGCACATACAAAGATCTCAGAAGTCCTGCAATATACAAGTTAGCTTTTTTTTTTTCTTATACCAAAATATTTTCCTTATATTCTAGAGGGTTTCAGACATGATGTTTTGAATTTTCCCCTCTAGATACAACCAAGTCATAATTAAATAAGCATAAAATATTTGAAAATAAAGTACACTTTAATTTTACCAGAAATTTCATGATCTTATGCTTATTTAAGAAAGTCTTACAGGGATATAAATTGACTCATTATAATTTGCTAGGTAGATCAGCACATTGATAATTTAGGGTTTTGTTTTGTTTTGTTTTTTGCCACACATGCAGAAAATAAGTCTGGTATGTACATTTCACTATATTTTTTACTTTTACTATAAAAAGTATGCAACAGGGTATAGTATTAAATTACTATTTTATTGAATTGAAATACTAACTTTATTCCCTCTTCTTGTTATCTACTTCCATAGTTTTTATTGCAGGTGAGATGAACACCAAGTTATTAACTACAAATCTATCATTTATCATTCCTTTCTCTTCACAAATTCTCATTTTTACTGCCTCTTTTAGCAGAGGTGATGACCATCAGGTCTTTTGCAAATATAACGGAATTAATGATTTTGAGATTGGAAGATTATCAATTATGAATGATATGAGTGATGCAATGTAATCAAAAGGGTCTAGAAAAATGAAAAGGAAGGAAGGCCAGGGTGAAGAAATGTAAGAAGGATTTGAATCAACACTACATGCTTTGAAGTGGAGGAAGGAGCCACAAGTCAAAACTACACTGAAGATGGAAAAAGCGAGGAAATAAATTTTTCTCTAGAGCATCCATAAACTAGCAGGAACTCTGATTCTAGTATAGTAAAACCCCTGTTGGACTCTGACTTATTGAACTTTTAGATATTACACTTTTGTTTAAGCTTTAAAGTTTGTGATAATTTGTGTAGCAACCATAGGAATCTGGTACTATCTGCATCAATGCTAATGTCAATCTCTCATTGTTTGATATTTGGAGAATTGTCAATCTGATGATTACATTGCACTTTATATACTTTTGCCAACAATCTAACAAAGAAATGAATCACAGCTTAATATGATTAATTCATCTGAGTTTCTTAGCTCTATTAATAGTAGACAAATAATTTAACCTACATGAATTTGAGAAGACATATTTAATACTATTGGAGTAGCAAGTAGACCATCATCTTAATTAAAGTTGCAAAGAAAACATTACCCTTATAAATTCATGAATAGTTTAAGTATGAATATAGTTGGCTAACAGAAATTAAGAAGTCTCATTTGGGGCCTCCCTGGTGGCTCAGTGGGTTGGCTCAGTGGGTTGGGCAGCACACTATGAAGCAGACCGCAGCCACTGCAGCACAGTTCAATCCCTGCTGCTGACCAGGGAGGGGACCCACATGGTGTGACAGACCACTCCTGCCTTGCCCGCTGCTGCCCTCAGTCGGTCTGCCCATTCTGCTCCCCACTCTATCTGGTGGATCCGCTCACCTCCCATGACTCTGGCTTTTACCCCAGCTTTTTTATGCATAAATAAATATTTTTTAAAAAGTTCCACTTGAAATTGCCAAAGACAATGACCAGATTGCCTAAGATTCTAAAAACACAGTTTTCTTATTGAATTTGTAACATGTTTATTAAGCTATAGAGATATTGAGTACAATAAAAAATACACAGTTGGTTCTTTGTGATAATGGAGATTGGTTAAATTATTGAAGCCCTTCTTTTTTTGTTCACCTCACTTGTGGCCATTCTCACCTCAGAAATCATTGCAGCTCCAGAGGGGAGGTACTTTCTCTGTAACCATCCCATCTAGTCAATGTACTAATCTGGATGTCTCTAACTTCCTATTAAAACTGTTGTTGTTTTTTTTTCTTCAGAAAATTGTTTTTATTCGGGTCTTCAAGTTGCAAAGTATTAATAAGTTCTTGTCAAAAACTTGTTTAAAATTATTGACAAATATTTTATCAAATTTCAAGACTAAAATTTAAGTAATATACATATTGATAATACTATAAGTACTTTTTTCTATGGTGTCAGTGTAGAAGAGTTCTTCTTCTCGCAGGATTTATATTACTGAGATTTTCAAATCCCATCATGAAGAAAACTATTTTTTCCTTGATTCAGTCATCAAGCTATATTCTTAATTAATGAAATACCTGTTTGTGTTCCAAAGTTAGCTTATAGCTTTTGTTTTCATACTAAGAAATACTGGGCTGTATTTACAAATAAAAAGAAAAGACTCAAAGATTAGCAAGAAAGCAACTCCCTTGTCTACTTTATTAGCATGACTTTACAGGTGCAGTATGCTAGGTCCTAAGGGATGCACCTTAATGGAAGTCAATAGAATAATCCTATTCCACACTTACTCAGCTTCAGTTGCAGCTAAGAATGAACATATAATGCAGTCAAGCTAGTGTGACTAAACAGAAGCACACTCTGGGAACATTAGGGAACTGGGGAAACATTCAGCATCTGGAAAAATATTTTCTTCCTCAAAAACAAAAAAGAGTAGACACCAGTGGTTCCTACTTTACTTCCTTATGCTTTGAAGACAGAAAATGCAACAGCCATATTATGACCTTGTAGAAAAGTTCAGAGAATCATATGATAGAGGTTGTGACATTGTTTACATTCCTAGCACATTCTTATACAATACATAAGGATACAAACAATTGATTCTACTCCTCAAAAAGACTATGAAGAAAAAGAATCATCTTGAATTTACAAAATGAGTCTAATTTAAACAACAGAATCTATTTTAAAAAATAGGTTATCTATGTTTAACTGTGCTGTTGCAGTTCCTGTAGTTGGGAGAAGATATTAAATGCTGCTTGTTGCCTTGTCAACTCTTGGAATTATGTTTTCTTAATAATTTTGGGAATTTTTTTAAGTGTCAAAACATGATAAACTCTGGTTGCTCATGAAAATATAAGCCTGAAGTGAAACAATACAGTAAATCCAGGGCAATTACTGACCATCTACGTTTGTGGAATAGAATCTGCAGATAGATGTGACTTAATCAATATATTTATTTTATGTCAAATTTATGCCATATACGATGTAGTATAGCAGGCAAAAAAGATGTATGTCTTTAATTAATGCCTTCAAAAAAGTATGTGAAACAAGTAAAAGTTATTGAATGTACATGAGATACAGAAACCAAAAGAAGAAAAGATCATATGCTCATCAGTGGGCTAGGTGAAGTATGAATCATGTAAATATATTCAGTGGATAAAGCAAAGAAAGACAAACATGTTCAAACTGAATTTTTTTAAATTTTTTTAAAGATTTGTTTTTATTAATTTGTGCATACAAGAACTAGAAGTGTGGTAGATGAAGGTCTTCACCAGAGACAGAGTGGGGAGCAGAATAGACAGATCTACTTAAATACACTGATGAGGGGAGTAGCAGGAGAGATAGGAGAGGTCTGTCACACCATGTGGGTTAGCTCCCTCACTGAGGATTGAACTCATGCTGCAGTGGCTGTAGATAGCTTCAAAGTGCTGAGACTTTAACCCCTTGCACCACTAGGGAGGTCCCTGAATTTGTCTTTTCAATAAACAAAGCAAACAAAAATAGCTCTCAGGAGTGGCATAAATAGGTGAGATCCTTGGGCGTTCACTGTACTATGTTGCCCAAATTTCTCATTGTTTGGTTCGTTATGCTAATTGAACATGCTGCTAAGTGAAAGGATACCATGATCATTTATATTAGAGAAATACTGAGTGACATACAATTCTTTTGGAGATTAACAATATAAACTCATGAATTAAAATCTCAAAATCTTTTCAGTTGTATTTATTTAACCATTATCTTTAAGTATATTGGAATATGGACCAGTTTATCTGGTTTACAACACAGTATATGATTCACAGGTAAAGTTTCATGCCTACTCAGATGTATAAATCACCAAACCACATTTACCACAAAATCATATATAGTCTTCCATCATGATCACAATATACCCTTTACTCGTCAAGGTCCTGTGTTCCTATATAATTTCCTCTTAATAATGCTTTTTTTTCTCCCATAAGTTGTAGTAGTTCAAGCCTTCATTTTCATTTTAAAAATAGTTTCGGGGACTTCCTGGTGGTGCAGTGGGTTAAGCAAAGCATTATGAAGCAAACTGCAGCCACTACAGCTAGTTCCATCCCAGCCAGGGAACAGACCCACATGGCGAAGCAGACCTCTCCTGCCTCGCCCACTGCTCCCCTCAGCAGCGTACCTCTGTCGATCTGCCTGTTCTGCTCCCGGCTCTGTCTCTGGTGGATGGGTCCTCTCACTGCGCACACCTCTGGCCTGCAACCCCGCTATTGTATGCATAAATAAATAAATCTTTAAAAAATAAAATAAAAATAGTGTCTTCACTGGGCAAAAGCTTTTTAATTCGATATAATATCAATTTAATTTTTTTTTTGGTTCTTTCCTGTAAGACTTGAGTCCTCAAGATAACACTGTGGTCATTATCTAGAAAGTGTGGCTTCTGATTTCTTATGTATTTTTGTGGTTTCACATCTTACGTCCATGTTTTCAATTCATTTTGAGTTAATTTTTGTATCTGATATGAATTAGTGGCATAATTTCATTCTGCATCTGACTGTCCAATTTTCAAAAAAAAATTGTTGAGAGAATTCCCTCTCTCTGTTGTATATTTGTGGCTACTTTGTAATATATTAACTGTATTTCTAAACTGTATTTCATTGCTCTATATGTGTATTTTTATTACAATTCCACACTGTTTGATTGCTACAGCTTTTGTAGTATGGTTTGAAGTCTGGAAGCATGATACACTTGTTCTTTATAGTGAGGGTAAAATTGACCGTTGGAAGTCTTTGTGATTACAGGTAGATCTCAGCAATGATTTATCTATTTCCTTGAATAATGTCATTGTAACTATGATAGGATTGCATTGAATCTGTATATTGATTTGTGTAAGATGAAATAAATACCAACTGTTGATGTCATATGACTCAATGTATTGTGAAATCTGGTTTGTAAGGTGTGGATAGAAATTTTTTGCATGTATGTTCATAAGGGAAATTGGCCTATAATTTTCCTTTTATAATTTCTTTGTTACTGTTATGAAAGTAATTTTCCTGTCATAAAACTGTTTGGAAGCTTGCATTCCTTTACAACTTTTTAGAAAAGCTTGAGAAGGAAAAGTATTTTTCACTCTTTAAAGATTTGGTAGAACTAACTATTGAGACAGTCTGTAGACCAGTTAATTTTTTTAATGACACTGGTCTACAGTTGTCCCTGACTATATAGAAGTTAGGTGTACTGTTCCTTATGTAGGCAAAAATGCCCATATAAATTAACTCCCCTAAAATTAATTTCTAATTTCCTGCTATTGATTAGAATACCAATAACAAAGTAACTAGCATATATGTTTATATATGTTTTATACTTACAATAAAGTAAGCTAGAAAAATGTTATCATAGTAAACATAAGAAATATAGTTACAGTGGCATACTGTATTTATCAATACTATGTTTGCATCACCTATTTATAAGAAAATCCCTGAAAATTTTATTCATGCATTACAATCATATATTGTTTAAGAGTAAACCATCTATGATGAAACATTAGATGATAAAGGATAGTTAAATCTTATAAAATAGAGTTTCATAGAAGATTTGACAAAAAATGTCAAGAAAAATTCATTTGTAAATGATGTTGCCGCCTAAATGACAAGTGATGAAATCATAAATTGACAGTGTTTGGGAAGACTACCAGTCTGGACACATTTAGTGTTACTGAAAACAAATCATCTATATTTTTATTTTTTTTACTCCTTTCTAAAATGTTAAGAAGCTGTTAAATTAGTGAAAGAAGACCCAAATCTGCTTTTGCTACATTTTCTATATTCCAACTGAAGTTCAGTTAATTTGTAAAGGTGGATATCTGCAAACAAGGCAAGAATATATTAATATTTTAAAATTTAACACTTATTTTTCTGGCTGTGTGATTTCATATAATATTCATCTATACCAGTTTCCAAGTAATAAACATCATTTCAGTATATTTTGAAGACAACAGAGATTGAGTTGAAGCAACTACTTGAGATTTAGATAAGAAAGTAATTTTTCTAAGTAAAGATATAGACAAAAATGATATAGATCAAACTTATTTTATAAAAAGGAGGTCAAATATATCAAAATTTAGCATAAGAGAGTAAGTACCTTATCAATATTTGAATGATTAAATAAGACACAAATACTCAGCAAAAAAAAAAGTACATGTGAAAATATGCCCCAAAATTACTGTGTTATCTGGAGAAATGAAGAGTTATTTGTGAAAAGGAAGGGAACAAAGGACTAGGAGAGAGATAACACTATTTAGGTATCTTTCACAAAGAGCTTTCTGAGTCTTCAAGGTAGATAAAAACATCTAGTAGTCATGTTTATTTGAATAAAATATTGAGATAAATGAGCACAAAGTTATCAATTCTTAGTTGTGCAATAAACAAGAGTTTAATTAGCTAACATAAATGACAATAATGAATTCTATTTAGTTAATGTTCAATATGGTTACAATCAACATAATTATAAATATAGAGATGGAATATGACACGTTTTTCATAGCATACCAAAATAATCTTATCATTTAACCAATTTTATCATTTAATTATATAGTACCAGAACAACTGATAAAAATGGTTGTGGAATATATTGTAGAAATATCAGAATTTTTGAATTTATTTGAGAAGAAATCCTGAGAATTCTAATACCAAGACTGGATATCTCTTAATAATATATGAATTAAATGGAGATAAGTTGATCTTTCCAGAGCAATGACTTGACATAAATCTTACCAAAGAAAAATAAATCTAATAACTATGTTATATTGGTCTACCATAGAACATTCAGAACTATTGCTAAGATGGTTAATAACTTCACACCTGTTAGAAGATTGAAATGGATGCTGGGATGCTTCTTAATTTCAAGTTACTTAAGATTTTTCAAAAGGTTGAATACAAAAAGAATGAATGAGACCACGCTGGTATTCTTACTAATAAATTTCCTTTGACAATTGATGAGCTCAGCATCCAATTTCTCCTATATTTACTCAAACATATCTTAATTTCTCTCCAGTAGTTAGGGTATAATCAGTACTGCAGCACTTGCACTGTTTTTCCTGTTACATTTGGAAGCTCTGTTCGAGATCAAGAAAATATCATAGTCTTCAGTGAACAATAAGAGTTGTATTTCTCATAACTGTAGCTTTATGTAGATTAAAGGAATAATCAGGGGTTTCCCTGGTGGCGCAGTGGGTTAAGCAACACACTATGAAGCAAACCGCAGCCACTGCAGCACAAGTGCAATCCCTGCTGCCGGCCAGGGAGGGGACACAGATGGCGCGGCAGACCTCTCCTGCTGTGCCCGCTGCTCCCCTCAGCAGTGTACTTCTGTTGATCTGCCTGTTTTGCTCCCCGCTCTCTGTGGTGAATCCTCTCACCCCCCCCCCATCTCTGGTCTGTACCCCAGTGCTTGTATGCATAAATAAATAAATCTTTAAAAAAAATAAAGGAATAATCATAACTTGTGACCAATTATTATATTTTTCAGTTTTAATCCATAAAGGCTATAAAATAAAAATAATCAAATTTTTAGTTTCAGTGATTCATTTTTAACATTAACCTTAACACTTATTACAATTTTACATTTTAATTTTAGTGTTATTATTATTAAATATCATTATTTGTGCCTCCATTTTGTTCCTGACTATATGCAATATGGGTTGCCTCAAAAGTTTATTGAACTCTCCCAATAACTTGATAGTGTAAATACTATAATTCTTACAGCTTAGAATTAAAAGCTATCATTGCTAAGAGAAAAATAAGTCAAGAGTTTTTAATAACATGTTATGTGTCAAAGAATTAAGTGGGAAATAAAAAAAAAAGGGACTAAGACTGTATTACTTTGATTTGTGAAAAATAGAGCAGCTATTTTAAAAAAAGAAATATCCTAGAACTTTAATGGTTTTCATTATTTATATTTCATTTTGAGCAAAAGTTTCAGATGAAAAAATAAAATTCTTAACCTTAGCTGCCTCAAATAAAATTCATCATCTATAATCTCCTCTAAACATTTCCCATTAACATATTTGTGCAGTGAAATAAAGCTGGCTTAATGTATTTACTTTGGCCTTTATATATTGCTGAATAAACTTGAAGAAAAATACCTAAATTATATCTCAAAGTTTATTTAGATATTACAAATAAAAATATGGGCAACACGTTTAATGGATTTTGGGTCAAACTTACTATCTCAAATCACATTTCTGCCCCTTCTGGCAATGTGAACTTAGGCAATATATTAACCTCTGTAAAAGCTAGTTTACTTATTTGCAAAACTGGTAGAGTCTTGCAGAGTCACTGACAGTTTCACATGAGTTAGCACATATACAGCACATAGAGTTGCTTGGAAAATATAGCACATATACATCTTGGAATATTATAAACTCTTTATGTTTATTAAATATTATCATCATCATATATGCCACAGAAAGCAAGGTATGATCTATATAATTAAAAATGTAAATGCACTAATGACTGAATAACATGCAATTGTGTGTGTGTGTGTATCATGCCATTCTGTGTAGGTATATTTATCCATAAGTTTATCCATTTGTTAATTTGTTAATTAATAAGAAAGAATAAGTCCATTTCTTGGTTATTGTAAATAGCACAATAAACACAGTAGTGTATAGACCTGTTCAAATTAGTGTTTTGTATTTTTTTTGAGGGGTGGATACCTAGAAGTTGGATAAGTAGGAAATGTCTATTTTTAATTTTGCTTTCCATAATGACTTTCCATAATGACTGATTTCCATAATGACTACATGATTTATAATTCCAATAACAGTATGAAAGGGTACCCTTCTCCCCCTATTCTTTCCAATATCTTCTTGTCTTTTGGATAATAAACATTATCACAGGTCTGAGGTGGTATCATTTTGTTTAGATTTACATTTTTATAATAATAAAAGAGGATGAACACATATTCTTGTGCTTACTGGGCATCTTATTGGAATTTTTTTTTCAGATCCTCTGTTTAATAAATTCTTTTATTTTTGTTGAATTTTTGAGTTTTTTTTATATTTTGGATATTAATTCCTGTCACATGTTTATAGACAAAATTCCTATACCATTTAGTTGGATGTTTTTTGTTTTAATGCAAGTTTCTTTTTACTTTGTTGTAACTCCAATTGTTTTCTCTCCAAATGTTTCCCTTATTTTTAAATTTAAACTCTCCAAAACAACTCTGACATTGACCTGAAGGAGTGTATGGCCTTCTTTTTCTTCTATGTGTGTTATGGATTCATGTATTACATACAAATATTTAATGCATAATGAATTAATTTTTTTGTCTTGTGTGAGATAGTGGTATATTTCATTCTTTTACATGTGATTGACAGATTTTCCTATTTATTTAAGAGAACTTTCTAATCTCATTGTAAGTTCTTTGCCTAATGATAAGGAGACTGAATCCTCAATATCAGTTTGATATCAAAATGTGATAGATGTTATAAGGTTCAATTAAAAGAAAACATTCACAATCACTATGTTGTAATAGGAATGAGCAGGGAAAAAAGTAAAAAAAAAATATACTAAGTGAGCTTGCAAACTAAAATTCTACTACATGTTAGAAAAGATAATAAAAATTAATAAACAGTCTTACAAAAAGTAAAAATAGAGCAAATGAACAAATAAATATAATTAATATATAATTACTTTCTCGTCTATTGTTATTTCTGTAGTCTCTAATACATTGTGAACTAGATGCATTTTGAAAACTTTTGGAGGTATTGGTTTATGCTCATAAAGGGTTTGTTTTCACAATATTGATTAGTCTCACAATATTGAGTATTCTTCATTGTACTTTGGTAGTCTCTTGTTCTCAAGCAAATTTGGTGACTTTTCCTTATACCAGCTATAGAGTTAAATATCATTAGCAATCAGGAAATTTATTACTAAATATGAAATTCATCTTATTTGGATAGATTATCATAGTTGTGGCTGAATTAACTCAAAGAAAATTAGTTTTTAATGACAGTAAATGAAAATTGCAATCAGAGAGAAGAGACAAACATGTTGAATGCCAATTACAGCTTGGATTTAGTGTTAATCTACATGTTAGTACATAACTAAAGTGATACTGAATATTGGAAAATACAAGTGCTTGAGAACTCAACAAACCATTTGTCAAATCTTAGTTCTTTATCTTAGTCATGTGACTTTGAATAAATTGTTAAAACTTTTTGCATATCAGTTGAAATTGAATCTTCTATAATGTAAATATGAGGATTACATGGGATAATGTTTTAAGTGTTTTCTTTTTAAAAAAATATTGCCTGACACTTTCTGGCAGTCTGACAAATAGTAGTATCTATTTGAATATTTTATTATTTTATCCCTTGCTGATATATGCATATAATTTTCCTTATTTGCTTGGAAATATTAAATGATACATTCTCTCTTTAACTCTTTAGTGGCACAGTCAATAGTCACCAATATGGTGATTAGAGGACATTCCTTGCTTCACTCCTACTAGGGATATCTAACAGTTATAATTAAGAGACTGTACCAAAAGTATCCCAGAGCTCAGGGAAAAATTGATGTACTCTTTGACAATGAAGATCAACCCAGACTTTACAGCAGAGACATGAAGAAGATTCATGATTCAAGATTCAGGAGCTGGGTGACATAAAGCACCTAGTAGCTGTGGTCTGAGTTGGGGGACACAGATGACATGGAGCTGTTTTAGTCAGGAGCCCTGAGGATAGGTAAAAATTACATATGGAGTATCAGGAATATACAAGGCAGGACAGGTCACCAGAAAGAGAAAAGACAGAAAGCACTCTAGACTGTATACTCCTCTTCCAATATTTGAGACTGGCTCTTACCTTGTGAAGTGCACTGACAGTTTACGAACTGCTGAGTCTCAGACCCCATACCCCACAAAGGAGGAACGTTAGCAGAGCTACAAATACGAGGCACAAATAACAGTACATTTACACAAGTTGATAGAGCCTTCTAACGACTCTCCAAAAATATTGATGCAGATGCTCAAAAGAATCTGTGGAAGTGGAATATACCATATAGAAGACAAAGTCATTGATCTTGAGAAATGTACAAAAAACCCAGGTTTAAGAATAGAAAGAGAACTTTTTTTTTTCCTTTTTAATTAAGAAATCCTATGAATACTATCAGGATCCATGAAGAAAAACAACATAAGCTTAATGGGTATCGAAGTAATGGGAGAGAGGGAGAACAGAGATTACATAGAGGCACACACCAGTGAAGGAGCTGAAAGTCTTGTGGAGGAGCTGAAGTACACCACACAGATTGGTTCTCTGGTAGAGATAATATCAGAGCAGGCATTTTATCTGAGATACCCTTTTGTATGCCTCAGGACTAGTGTTTATCTTGTGAAGTGCACAAAAAGTCACTTAGCATCACACCCCAAAAGCCAGAGAAGATGATGTCATGGGTACCACAAATAAAAGGCAGTGTACTGCAATGTATCTATAATAATGTCTGAACCATTAAAAGTCTATCCCCCATCTTCTGACTCACTAACTACAAAACAGATCCCAGTACACGTAGAAGCTGCAAAGGCCAAAATAATGAAAATCAAACAAATTAAACTAACTGGAAAATTAATATAGGTTAACCTCTTAAACTATTGCTAAAAATTTTAAATAATAATAAAACATTGAGGCCCCCATTAGGAAAATGAGCAGACAAAGAATATAGCACATGGAAATATGAGACCTCAAGAAGACATAATATGGCAAGGTGAGAACAACTTTCTAAAATCCAAACACAAAATGGTAGAAAATTATATCTCCCTATCAGATAGAGTTCAGAACTGCTTTAGAAAGAAGCTTGGATAGAAGAGAACTCAGAAAGGCAAGTCAAAGAAATACAAGAGAACTCAGACAAGCTAATCAAAGAGATATATCAAAATACAGGAAAATAATCAATGGCTAGAAATAAAAATCAATGGAAAGAAGATAGATATTCAACGTTGAGCAATAAAATAGCAGGAATTCAGAGTCCCAAGATCCACCCACACATATATGATTTTCTTTTTTTAAAGGAGTCAAGAGCATACATTGGAGACGGGGAAACTTCAATTAATGGAGTTTAGAGAACTGGAGAGCCATATGCAAAATAATGAAACTAGATCACTACCTGAAACCATACAAAAAAAAAAAAAAATCAACCCAAAATGTCAAAAAAAAATCTTGATGTAAGACCTGAAACCGTAGAATACACGGAATAAAACAGATAAAATACTTCACAACATAAGCTTAGTATTCATAGATTCTTCTTCAACATCAAGAGACTATGTATTATTGGGAATACATGAAAGTAAAACACTTCTGTGCAGTGAAAGAAACTATCACTAAACAAAAAAACTTCCTGGTGAATGAGAGAAATATTTGCACACTACTAGTATGGCAAGGGGCTGATATCCAAGATCTACAATGAATTCATGCAACAAAACAAAAACAAATAACCCAGTCAAAAATAGGCACAAGAACAAAACAGTCACTTCTTCAAAGAAGACATAGGATGGCTACAGCCTCATGAAAAAAATGCTTACCATCACTGATCACTAGGGAAATGCAAATCAAAACCACAATGGGAAGCCACTTCACACTAGTGAGAATGGTGATCAGAAATGAGAAAAGAGAGAAAAGGGAGCACTTACACACTGTGGTAGGAATGTAAACTTGTCCAACCTATGGGAAATAGTATGGAGATCTCTCAAAATAGTAAAAATATATTTACCATATGATCCATCAATTCCACTCACAGGTATCAACAACCCTAAGAATGCAAAAACTAATTCAAAGGACTATATTCACTGCAGTGCCATTTACAATGGTTAAAGTTAGGGAAACAACCAAAGTGCAAAAAACCAAAGAAAGATGGGTAGATTAGAAAAATACATTATATTTATATAGTAGAATACTATAAAGCTATTAAAATAAGACAAACTCTTGCCATTTGTGACTACATGGATAAAACGAGAGGGTTTATGCAAAATTTAGAAACAAAATAATTTAGGACAGTGGTGAACACTGGATTGCTTTACTTACATGTTTACTATAAAGAAACAAAACAAATAGCAGATAAATCCAAACCAATAACAAATCCCAAAAATCTTACTTTAGAATTGAGACTACCAGAAGAGGAGGAGTGGGAAAAGGACAAAGTGAGGAGGCACAATGGATTATGGTAGAGCACTGAGGGTGCCTTGGTGGTAGGTGTAGTGTGGTAACATAGACCTAAGGGTGGTATCCCATCCCTCTAAATCATATACAGTGTTATAAAGTCATGTTACCTTGAGGTGTGTGTATATATATATATATATATATATATCAATGTATGTATGTATGTATGTATCTATCTATCTATCGAGAATGTAAAACAATAGTTTCTTTGGATTGGTCTTATGAATGTTCCAAGCAAATGAAGTAAAAACTATTTGGGACCATTTTTACTCTTTAGTCATTATAGCAGAACCATTTCTATTTATTTCCATTAAGAAACAGGAACTATTTGTTTAGTTGCTTTTATGTCTTTGTTCTATTAAAAGTGCCTTTTATCATCTGCTGAAAGCTAGCTCTAAAAAGAATGTTCATGGTTTGCATGTAGAATTGATTGTTTTAAATTACATTTGACCTGAATTAGAGTTTGAAAAAGAGGTGATTGAAAATGTGAATCTAAAATTTATGTGTTTACATTTGTTTGGATTTTAATCTTAACTATTCTTTCTATGTTCTGTGCAAAAACCATCAGTAACAGTGAAGATAAAAACAAATAGACATAAAAATATTTTATTTGTGGTTTGGTGTGTGTAGCAGATAATATTTTCCAGAATAATGTAGCATAAAAATTTGCCCAAAGTTCTTATCATTTTATACTACATCTATTTACATGATAGATAATATTAATTACACATAAGTGACATACTTTATGATATTTCTGGATTATAAGTGTGGTAGGCATAAAACTATACTTCAAAATAAATTTAAATTTTGTCCATTGCCATTTATAAGTGGCAGAAAAAAAAAAACTCTTGAAATGAAACATGGATATTTTCTGAATCTGTGTTGCTATTCTTAACAACCTCTATTTCTATCACAATAAATTCATTCTTGCCTGACTCCTCATTCTTTTAGCAATTAACACAATTTATCAGGTCATGAATATGCAACAAAAATAACCCTTGACAGATTTTTCTCCATCCTGGTTATGAAACCAGGCTTCATTTTTCCATATGGCATTCCAACTGCTGGCACAATTGTTTTATTTCACTTGGCATTAACAGGCCTATTACTGACTTCCATTGCCTTTTCTTATCAGTGTGCATCCAAGTTAACCATTTCTGCCATTTAAAGCAGTATTATTCAATCAGCACATTTTTAAAGTAACATGAACTTTTGAACAATGGGGACTGAGTTTAAGCAAAGATCTGAAATTACATGTTGGCTGAATGATAATACAATCACATAAATTACATATAAAAGTACCATACCTCATTTAATGCATAAAATAGATAAATTTTGTCTTAAATTGCTACAGCTTTAATCTTGCATTATTAATATAAGTAGAAAATTTGAATGTAAATAACAGATTGCAATAGGAGATGACTGTTTTTAATATTTTTGAAAACTAGCTTCTAACCACTGGTAACAGAGTTCTTCTGTATCTGTTTACTGAGTGTCCAGTGAGTATGTGATGTCTGGTGCTTGTTTATTTTGAGAGGGATAAGAAGAAACTTATAGAAAATAGGTGATGTGTTTCTGATTTCTTAAATATTGGACAAGCATTCTCCAGAAATGCTATAGCTGTTAATCTGATATTTTTTGAATATTAACAAATATCCTTCCTGTTTATTTTCATTAAATTATCAGTTTGAATTAAAAAGTTAGTATAACTTTGGAATAACATAACTTTTAGTAAAATGTTAATTTATTTTGATATTCAGTTGTTCTAACTTTTTCTTCAAGTGTTTTGAAGTCAAGGAGATTTTAAGGAACATATGCTATCCTGATGCGGACTTCTAAATTTTTATATTACAAAATGTGTAAGATTTATAATCTTGAAGACAGATGAGAAAATTATGATATAAACAATACCTGCAAAAATTACACCAAAAATTGATGTTTTTCTACATATTCATGACAGTTATTGACACAAAGGAAAGACAAAGTTAGATTTAAGAGAGACAGTTGTGAAAAGATGACAGTGTAATATTAAAATTAGAGTATCTTTATTAAAATCACTGACCTGTAATAACCCTTTGAAATGTCTTTTAAAATATTCATCTTTTTGCATAAAAGGCTTGGAATACATAGTGTAGACTGATCACTGCCCTGTAACCAGTGAAGATATGCTAGCCCACAAGAGGCTGGGTACATCTATAACAGAATTTAACTAATTTTAAATCCTAATGCTAAACCACCCCTACAAGATATTTCCCTTCCACAGGATTGTAGTAGTAGTCTAAAATCACTTGGTGTCTGACTTACTGACTGCTAAATATTCATGTTATCACAGTATTCTGAGAAACATGCAATATTGAACACTTGGCATCTGATGGTTTCATGGGACAAAATATCTTCCTAAGTGCTTTCAAATGCCAGCTTTTGTTTATACTTAATGTGGAATTGCATTTTATTCTTGGTGATACACCAATGTGTGTCCTCCTATGTAAGATTAAATTTTATTTTATTTACAGAATTTTTTATAATTTAATTATATTTGACATCATTTGTATTTCCCAGGGAGTACCCACCATCATTCCACCCTTGTACCATCACTTCAGTCCCTTGTGCTCTTTCTGCCTTCATCCCCATCTTTGCTCTCCCCTCTTTCCCTCCCCCCTCCATGGTCCCTTTGGTTTATCTTTGACTTTTTGGTCTTGTTGAGTTTTTTGTTTGCTTTTGGTTATAATTAGCCATTTCCTTGAGCTTCTTCTTCTTTTTGTTGTTGTTGTAGTTGTTGCTCTTTCCTATTCCTCCTAATAGTGAAGCCATCTGATATTTTTCTCTTGCCGTCTGACTTATTTCACTGAGTATAATTCCTTCTCGTGCCATCCATATTTCTATAAATGGCCCTAGTTTGTCATTTTTTATTGCTGAATAATATCTCATTGTGTAACTGTACCAAACCTTCTTGATCCAGTCATCTACTTTTGGGCATTTGGGTTGTTTCCTGGTCTGTAGGATTAAATTTTAAAGGAGACTAATAGAAAGGCTTATACTTGAATAAATTGACAGCTCTGTCTCCTTAAGAAAATGTGACCATCAGGAATGTTTTCTTCTCCCCACTTCATTCCCTCCTCCATTGCTTGAAGTGCCTGGAAAGTGGTTAAGTATGATAGTGATCTACAGTAACTTATTCTCTGGCTACACTCTAAGAAGGTCTCTGTTGTCTTACAATCTAAACAAGCTAGCATGGTCTTGTCTTAGTTACATATTTTCCCCACATTCTCAAACCTAGAATTACCATTGGGTGATTCCTAAATTGTGTTATATTCTACCATGACTTAGATTGCCAAGATTTAATAATAATGCCAAGATGTATTAAAAGGAAGTAATAGGATATATTGACTGTTTAATCCACTGATGCACAGTATATTGTTTGAGGAAATTTATAGGACATTTGTTTCCTAATCTGAAATTTTTGAATGATAGTCTCATACAGATTTAAGAATTAGGGATTTCACTCAGTTTATTTTTAGAAATAATTGATTTTGCTAGGGATTAGTAATTACCAGTTATATAATTTCAGTAAAACAAACCATATGGTATAACAAATGAAAAAAAAAAAAACTACTCCAATGTAGTTGCAATTTTAGAGCAATACATTGGTCATTGAAACATGTATCTAGTTGAGGATAGTTAAAATAAGGTCTCCTGCTACTTACATGACAGAAAGTGAGAAGAGAGTTAATTGGAACAAACTATAAGATTGTCCATGCTTCATCTTAACTCATAGATCTAATTTAGAACTTCAGCATATTTCCAATAAAGAAATAAAGGATCCAATTATTCCATGGAAACATGGGTTACATTGCAACACGTTTCCTGCTAAAGGGTTTTTTTTTTTATTACTTAACACTAAAGTGCTGAAACATTAGTAAAGCTTTTTAGACTTAAAATAAACATGTGTATTATATGCCTCTAACTCCCATAAGAGACTACCAGTGGTGTCACATTACGCTGTGTATCCATTAGTAACATAATGACATCAACCACAGGTCTGCTAATGGTTTAAATAAGAAAACACAGTTTTCGCCCTTTAATTTAAGAGGAAAAAATAGTAAAAAAGGAAGGAAGTATGAACTGAAGAGAATTCAAGTATTAATGATAATAATAAAGTGAGGATTTGAACATACTGACAAGATGTTTTACTCTGAGAGTCACAGTCTGAGTGAGACAATATACTTGAGGAAGGAACAGGATGATCATTTCTTAAATCAAACAATACAGTGATGAAACAGTACATTAATTTCTGACAAGGGTTTATGGTTTTCATTGGTAGACTATGAAATGTCAAATCTTCCCTGTTTGTTCTGACTGAGAGACTGGTTATCCACACATCAAAGGAAGCAAGACATGAGGGTAGTTAAATCTTATTCTAACTCTGATTTTTAGGTTCTTGGTTAGGTAGTCATTTTGTTTTTGATCTTTCTATAACTTCCCTTTGGTCAGCAACAGACATGGAAAGTTTGTTGATTTCATTTCTGTGTAGCCATCGAAATGTTCTGCATGTGTTCTTCACAGAACAGTAGTCTATTTCTGACTGTAGTCTACACAATGATTTTTTGAACTGCCTTCAGCCTGTCAGATCAGGGAGAGGAGCCCCAAAATGCAATTTTATTTCTAGGATGAAATGAAATAAAGCAAAAAGGAAGGGTGGGAGGTAAGGAATGGACAGAAATCATTTTCCTGTTCCATTTAAGTACATGGTCAGCTTAAAACTTTGTTTCTGCTGAGTAATTCAGGATGTGACACTATCCAATACTTTGAAAAAGTTGTCTAGCATGCAAGAATTAATAAAGGGCATAGCTCATGTAAACTCATTCAACAAGCTGTTTTTCTCATGAGACAACGGAAAATTGTAACATTTTAAAATTGGGGCATGTGGTTTAATTTGGCATAGATATCTCAGGACATGCTAATGCTTATTTGCATAAATTGTGCACAAAAAAAGCTAATTGGCACCTTAGTGTGACTTACAATACATCCCTATAGCAATATTTCTTTAATTACTAAAAAGAAATGGGGTATCTAAAATTTGTAGTCATGAAAAATATGAAGAACTCCATTATTATAAAGATATAAAATAATTCTGCAGTAAAATTTCAAGTTTTAAAATAACCATAGTATAAGTTCTTTTCTTTTTTATTATGTTTTAAGATACTGAATATAAAGGACAGAACCCTTGGTTAAAATGTATCACACTATGTAACTAAAACACGACTGTCTCTGACTGCTAATATGACAGACAAGACACTTAAAAGGGAATTTGTTGGGGAAACATCTGATTTATAGGTATTGTTTTTCATGTAGAAGCCTGAGTATTTCTTACAAACCTAGCTATACTCTTGGTTACTGAGTAGTGTCCTAAGGCCACCAAGCTTCATTAAATCTTTCTCTTTTTTAAAGAGCCCTGCTGAGATTTGTGATTCTGATCATTATTTTCTTAGGAAAATATAGGCATATGTTCACTCATTCTGCCATGTTGCACTTAAGTGATTAAAAATTCATGTTCCAAGTAAGAAGCTGTTAAGTAGCTAATTATTTATTCTGTTTACAAGATATGCCCTAACTGGTTAGGGAAAATGGATGCTGGGGGCTGAAGGAAGCATTAAATATATTTAGGGTGAGAAGGCCAACCTGCCTCCTGGTGAGTATATTACCAAGTGGTACAAATTGAAAGAATGCCTTAAGCAAACAAACCACCCATTACATAAATGGAGTACTCATTTTAGGAAGATATGGAATATCTTTTACCTTTTAGAATCCCCAACTCAAATCTACTTGAAATTTGTTCTCAGAGAAAATCTATTCATTATGTACCCCAAGCTAGCTTGTTGAATGGAAGAATATTTAGCATTGAATATCTATCATAGAAATTAGTTTTGTTTTTTTTTTTTCCAGAATAGAGGGATCGGGAAGAAAAAAAAAAGTAGAAATAATATAAATATTATGTTTAAAAAATTCTGAACCAGAACTATGCACAATAAAGTATAAAACATATTGGATTGAAGTTGCAAATAGCCACTATGAAAGACAATTTTATAAAGTACTTAAAATTATTAAGATGACTATAAATGGGATACTTGACATAAGCAGTATGAAGAAATAAATTTGTATTCTAGAAAATGAATTCAGTAACAATGTCGATTGTCATATTATTCTTATGATTTGCATAAAGGACATGCAAGCTTTGGAAATAATGATAATGAAGTATGCTATGAAGTACATATGAATATGCTGTATAAAATCTGTCAGTGGGTTTTCACAAAGTCTACTATGAAAAGTGCCTGAATGGAAAATGAGATGAAAAGATGACCACAGAACCTGGGAATATCTGAATGCTTTTTGAACTTTTAATCATTTTTAAATCTTCTCTTAAAATGTCTAATGTCATTGGAGTAAGGTTTTGCATCACTAGTGTCACCTATTCCTAAGTGGATATAGAATTAGATGTTTATAGTATTTGGAGAATAGACCATTCTTATTTGTTAAATAAGCCAATAAATATCAGACTATTAACATTTTTAAAAGCTATACCAACCAATTATCATCATAAAATCAATTTTTATTATATTTTTGATAACTAAAGATATAATCTCAGATCATTATTATGACAATTTATTTGTATTGCACTACAATATATTTTCAGATCAAAGGAATAAAATAGAGTTGACTTTATCACCTACAATTTTGTTTTTAAATACTACTATTTAAGCCTGATGCCTTTTGCAGCGCACTGTGAAGCAAACCGCAGCCACTGCAGCATGAGTTCGATCCCTGCTGCTGGCCAGGGAGGGGACCCACATGGCGCGGCAGACCTCTCCTGCTGTGCCCGCTG
>JAGFMF010011712.1:553782-613274 GCA_019455555.1 Galemys pyrenaicus
ACCTCTCCTGCTGTGCCCGCTGCTCCCCTCAGCAGTGTACTTCTGTTGATCTGCCTGTTCTGCTCCCTGCTCTCTGTGGTGAATCCTCTCACCCCCCTCACACCTCTGGTCTGTACCCCAGTGCTTGTATGCCTAAAAAAATAAATCTTAAAAAAAAAAATAAAGATTCTGATCACTGTGTCATTTATAAGATTGTTTATAATGTTTGTTTCCCAATAATGACCAGGTTAATATAAATGTATTAGTGAGCTTCATAATTGCAAGTGTTTTGGGTATATATATATATATATATATATATTTACATCGTGCTTAACATTGCTTCATTCAGTTTTTAGTATTTTGCTCCATAGGATTAATCGCTTATCCTATGTCTTTATGCATTTAGAATATATATAATATTTGTTATAACAATAATTAAATAATTACCTCCCATGAATGTATACTTTATCCAGTCAAACTGCCTCAAAAACCAAAGCCATTGTTTAATTAGACAAGATACATATCAAATAAAAATATCAGAGCATTGTTTTTCTTTGTGAAAAATTGTGCTATACTGATTTCATATTTAATGACCTAGAACAATGGCTGTTCAAATATAGACTCAAGGTCATTTTTTGTAATTACACTATTTTTGTAAATTAAGTTTTACTGGAACATTGTTAATAAAGGTCTCAATTATTTAGTGAAATAGAAGTTTTACTTTTAAAAAAGATTTATTTATTTAAGCATAAGAGAACTGGGGTACAGGTCAGAGGTATGGGGAAGTGAGAAGATTCACCTGAGACAGAGTAGAAAACAGAACAGGCAGATTCACTAAAAAACACTGCTGAGGGGAACAGTGGGCAAGAGAGGAGAGCTCTGCTGTGCCATGTGGGTAGCTCCCTGGCTGGGGATCCAACTCTTTCTGCAGTAGCTGCAGATGCTTCAAAGTGTGGTGCTTAACCCCTTGTGCCACCAGGGAGGACCAGAATAGAAGTTTTAAACATAAAACCTGGAAGTACATAGTAGTCTATTCTGGAGGATTATATACATGACCAGGTCTGGCAATCACTGATAAGGTTTGTCTTTTAAACCATAATTTTTGGAGTTTATTGTTAATGTTTACTATAGGGATTAGAATATGCATTTTAACATCATCATCTACATCAGATTTATACTAATTTAACCAAAGTGAGACAGTAACCAAGGTATTTAACTTGTGAGGTCAGTCTCTGCAGGAGGGTCAGAGGTTTTTCTCTCTATGCCTGGTAACCCTTTTGAAATAGGTGTCACCCTGATATGAATTAAAGGTCAATTGAAACCCTGTGTACCTTGGGAAATCTGCTATCATTATTTAGAGAATGCTGATGACTTAGCCTTGTCTCAGCTGTTTGCTATTTTTCCCAATTTAAGAGGAGATCTCTGTTCCAGTCTTTATGACCTAGAATAAGGTAGTTTAGCAGATATAATCCAGATGTAAGTGGAATAATGAGTGTGTCCTCTTTAGTCTCTGATAAAGATTCTCTTTATTCTGAGAGTAAAGATGAGGTAATTCCCTCTTGTCATATGAAATCTACCCCTTTCTCTCTCCTTGACATCCCAGTTCTTTAAATACAAGATAAATATCCCTGGTATATTTCATTTTGCTGTAAAATTTATAATCATGGAAATTCTGCCTATGCAGCTTATGAAATGTTGGTCTTTTCTAGTACTGATCTGTCTGATGAATTTGTCCTTACAACCTCAGAAGAATATGATGTGATATGGTGGGGAAATTTTTCCCTGTGCTCTGTCAGTACTATTTTTCTTACTTGGGTACTTCTGTTACCAAATGAAACAATTTTACATTCACTCTTTTGGGTAAATCCTTTTCCTTTGAGTAGCAAATATCTCTGCAATAAATGAAAAATTATCATCTATAACTTGGTGTGAATTATTTTATCAGAATATTTTTTTAATTTCATTTAGATTTGTTCCTTATGCTAGATAAAAGAATATGAGGCCAGTGGAGAAGAAATTCTTAAGAAATAGCAAAGAAAAAAAAGCGGTAATATGGAAGTATCAATAAAGACATATTTTACTTGCCTCAATTTTGCCTAAATTCGTACTTCAACTTCAGAATGCTAAAACCTCTTGGCAGTACTTTATATTTGTAAATTGTGGATTGCAAATATTTCACTATTATATATAAAATAGTAGTACACCTTATATATTTCTATAGTCATTTCTGAGGAAGTCAAATAAATTAATTAAAATATTAGCATTAATAGAAATTGTAGACTTAGTCAGTTTTCATTTTTAAAAATGAAGAATTTAGGGAAAATTAAGGACTAGCTCGAGCTGCAACATTTAGGCTTAGGGCAGGGTTCCTCAACTATTGAAATTCCCTGAGCTTTAACCTCTACTATATCCTACTTGCCCATTTTCTTCCTTTAACTAAACTGGCACAAATCTTTCTCTAAAAATTCCTAACACCAATTATCCCTTACATGATAATAGAACAGAAATCATAGGTTATTTGCTTTAGACTTATTTTTAACTTAACAAATGTAGAAACAGCAGTATGGATGAAAACTTGATGAAGGTTATTATTTTGAACATGGACATTTTTAGGGTGAAAACTGCAAAGGATCTAAGTTCTCTGGAGACATAATAAAAATAGACTAAATTACATTTTAGTATTTTTCCAGACCCTCCAAGTCTCCTCCAGAGAACACACTGTCTTTTTTTTAAATTGTATTTTTACTTTATAGTCCCTGGTTATTAAAGGACAAATTTTTCTCAAGTAAAACCAGAACAAAGACAATATTAAAGTGAACCCTGTAATTTTAGATGAAGAATAATTAAATACGCACACATTCATTTCAGTATAGCATATTATCAGAATGCCAAATATATTAATGTTGTATAACAACAGAAAACAAATCAAGTTATTTCAAGAAGTTGAAGCAGTGTATATAGTGGGAAAAAGGTAATCCATGATTGATACATATTCCAAAGTAAAACCATATAAAACAATCTTATATATTCAAGATATTCTAAATGACTCTGTTTATCCAAAGCAATCTTGTGCCACAAAACATTTTTACAAAGTTCCTATATTATTTCTTCATTTCACTATGAGATTATTTTGATGTTTTAGTGACAAAACTCTGTATTAAAAATGATGAATTCATTAAAACTTTATTTAGAGTCATGTCAAAAGGATATTTGTTTATTGAGTAATCTAATATGACTCAGCTCTAAAACAAAGGAATCTATATTTAAAGGATTCTGAAAAGGATTTATTTTAGAACCCACTCCCAAAATACATTAAGCAAGAACATTATTATTATAATCAGTCTGTAGTTTTGAAATGTTGTTAGGTGAAACAAAATTTTAAGGTCAGTTTACAGAGTGTACACTCACACATAAGGTTATTTTTACTGATCGTTGGTTATTTTTATTGGTGGATAAGATACAGATTGCAAAATCTTCTCTTGTTTCTTAACACGTTAATATCTTTAGTGACTTTTAAAGATATCTGCCATTTTTGAAATCTTGTGATTTTTGTCCAGTGAGAAAATTTTCTTCATTGCAGTGATAAGTTAGAAAAAGATTTTCCATGTTAAAAAGACATAGTGGGGGGAAAAAAAAAGGTAATGATGGCAAGTTAAGCATATTTCAAATAATTCTGAAATTCCAAGAAACTAATCATGGGACTTCATTTCCTAAATTTTCTCTTCTCTATGAAGACTCCCTGCTACCCTGCCACAAAACCCATGCATATGTGTGTGCTTTTGATTCCTCATAAATAGACATTATTAAAGCACTAGGATTTTTGTCATTGATACTCATGCTGTGCAAATGTCATTGCAAATGAGAATGTTCATGTCCTTAATATTCCAGTTAAATCTTATAGATCATGATGTAGCCAAGAAACTTTGTAGTTAAAGTGGACACTCTATTAAATGTAGAATAGAAGCATAGGCTTGATTGCAAATATAGGATTGGAAGGTGGGATGATTTTTATTTCAGAAAGATGTTTATTTAAGTGTCTTTCTAAGAGCTTAAAAGAGTATATAATACACATATTGCAATGATAACCCAATAGTATTAAAAGCATACAACAGACCTACTCAAAGTCCTCGTAATTCCCCATAAATTATTACATAATTAAACAGGACCAAAAAATCTATGAAAACAATTACTCAATCTTGAGAGCTCACAGAAGTAAGGAATGAAATTCTGAGAGAGATATTTTTGGGCTGTTAAAACATATTGGTTTCATTACTTCATCATCAATTTCATCTACTTACTCCCATCTTAAACATAATAACAATAAATATAAAATGAGCGCAGTGAATAAGTACAACGGAATAAGTAGGGGGAAAAAAGTGCCAACTACATATGCTTTTGGTTTGTTTGCTTTTTTAAACATAGCCAACAATTTTAGACTTACAACCTCTTACTGAGATATATTACATGTTTTCTTTTCCTGAAAAATATCACCTTATAAACAATCTATGTTTCAATCGTGCTTTCTTAACATTTTCTATTTCCCCTTCACTTATTTTAAATTGTTTCTTTAAACATTGCCGTGTGTGTGTGTCTGTGTGTGTATGAGAGAGAGAGAGAGAGAGAGAGAGAGAGGATGAAAACTACGTTCTTTAACTTTTCATTTTAATGAATCATCTATCCTAATGATGTGACTTCAGGATAATATATAGTATTTTTCTCTCTAGCAGCTTATTATCAGCTTCTAGTCTTCCATCATTTTCCTGAGGAAACTTAACACTCTCATAGGTAAACATGTGGTGAGAGGCCACCTCCAGATGAAGCCTTATTTTTCAGAATGGAATAATAAATTAAACTCTTTAACACAGTTTGACTGCTGATAGGGGTTAAACAACTTTCTGTGAATTAATTAGCTAATGCTCTTTAGAATAGAAAGACAGTTATAATCTATGCATTTTCCTTTAATTTCTAGTTATTACCCACCTCTCTAGGAGAATGAAGAGAAGTAGAGAGAACTAAACATTTAAAAAATATTATTTTTCATTTAAGTAACATTGCATTATAATATTAAGTTTTAGGAATGTATAATTATGCATAAACATCTGTATATACTACATTAATGTGTACAAATGTCACTCTACCCTTCATTACACCATTGACTCCTTTTACCCAATATACTCACCTTTCTTTCCTAGCCTTTTACTAAATACTAAATGGACTTCTACTCTAAAAGTTTAATTTTACTTTAAATAGTTCATTTTTTTTTACTTTTAATTTTTTTTTACCAGTCACACATATAACATTGTACATAGTATATATGTTAAATTCATGGAATGGTTACTAAATGAAAATCCTTAGAGCCACCACTAAGTTAAAAAAATAATGATCATTACGAGGTTATTGTTTTTTAATTTTTGTTGAGACAACAATGATTTATACAATGTATATTTTCTATTCTGTTGCTTGTGCTTTTGATATCATATCTAAAAATCCATTGACTGATACAAATGTGTGAAGATCTACATTTTATTTTCTCTGAAAACATTACAGTTTTAACTTTTTTTGTTTATGCATTTTTACATAATTTTTATATGGTGTGAGGTTAAGTTCCTGTATTTTGTATATGGAAATTTTAGTTTTCCCAGCACCATTTGTTAAACACATTATTCTTCCCTTCACTGATTGACTTGACATTCTTGTCAAAAATAAATTGGTCACAGATACATGGCTTTATTTCTGGATTCCCAAATCTATTCCCTTCATATATGTTTGTCATTGTGCCAGTGGCACAGTTCTGATTACTGAAACTTGCAGTCGGTTTTGAAATGTGGATTTGTGAGTCTTATACCTATTCTATCTAATTGATATAGTTAGAATATTCAATAAAATGTTGAATAGCAGTGTTGAAAATGGGCGTTCTTGTCTTTTTCCTCAATTACTTGTTTTAATGACTTTTTTTTTTTGGTCTAAGGAATTGCTCTCCACCTTTATGCAAAGTCCCTGCTCATGTCTCTTGCAGATATATTTTTAAAATCATTATTGTCAATTTTGGCACTGGAAATTCAGTCAAAGCATCAGGAATCACAAATAATAGCAAAGAATAGCTCAATATTTACTAAATAGAAACTCTTTAAGTAGTAAGTCCTCAGTTATTTGATTAATGAACATAGATCAGATCAAATGAGGGTTATCAAAAGGGAAGAGGAAAGTGGGTGTCAATAATTTAGATAAAAGGAGTTAATTATAGGATAATTAGTGGCGAATTTAATGTAGCATACGTAGATATTGATTTATAAAAGAACAACAATAATAGTAATAATAATAAGCAATAAAATTAATGTTACCTTAACGTTATATGATATCCTCGATTTTAATAACCTTTACTACATTTCTCATAATACATTGTCATGCCTTTGTTTTTCTCTAATTAATTGGAATAATTCCATCTTGAAATCTTTAACTCCAATAACAACCTTTTTCCACAACTTCCAAGATTTGCAACTCTCTCAGTTATTTAGACATGTTGTACCTGAATATCAACTTAAATATTTGACATTTCAAATCTTGGAGCCCATCCTTAAGCATCAATTCCATATTACAGCACTCACTATCTTCCTAAAAAGTCAAACATCACACAATTTTCTCTATTCTTAAAGTACAGAGATATGCTTAATTTCATATAATTCAGTTATTCATCGTTTTGGTAATTATACCTTTTACCACAGTAAGAGTAAATTATATAATCATGCCCAATGTTGACAGAAAATTTTTCTGTATTTTCCTACAACACCAATCTTTTTCCTGATTTTTCTGTTGTTTTTGAACACACATATTTCCTGTCTTCTACTTATAGGAGTTTGACTTACATTTTAAAATTATATACTTAAGGTATTATTTAGATTGCTTATTTTTACCTTCATATTTTTACATAAACATTTGTAGCTATATATGTCCATGTCTATTTATTATGTTGGATACATTTTGGTATATTGTGTTTTCATTATCATTAAATTAATATTAGAAAATAGTGTGTTGGTGATATAATCTGATACACAGCTTGCTTATAAGCATGCTGATTAATATTAAATATTTAGCTTCTTTTTGTCTTATTGGTATTGATTTTTATTTAAATACTTTACTATCAGAAAATATACTCAAGATTCTTATATTTATGATAATAATTTTATGGTAGATCAAGTATAACTTTTCTATCTTGGTTTTATTTGGAAATTCTTCTATCTGCTCATGGAAAATGAGTTGTAATTTACTTCATTTCTTTCTTTATATTCATTATAAAGACTTTTGCACCTTGTACTGGTTGTTTCCCCACAGGTTAAAATCTCATTAATGATTTGAAAATACATCTGCAACAGATATGAGACAGGAACTTTGCATAGGGTTTCTAAACATATTTATAGAAACAATATTTAACTTCTGCCACACCCTCATATTTTTTCTTTTTCTTTTTTCATTTTGATGACTGTGTCCAAAAATATAAAGCTATGATGATCCTTGCCACTTTCTCAGTTCCCTTTTATACTCATACAAACTAGTGTGTTAGCCACTAAAACTGCTTTGGTAAAGATCACCCATGTATTTTTCATTTATCAAATCAGAGGACTTCTATGGATCTTTGTCTTGCTTTGACCACTCTCAAACATTTAGAATTTACCTTACATCTTCTTAATGCTTTTTCTGTTCAGGAGGTTTTTCCTTAAAAATATTTTATTGTATTTCCAAGAGATAAAATCGGAATGAAATAGGAAAAGGTGTCAATAAATGATAATGTAGTTAAGGAAATAAAAATAGCAATATAATAGTTTGGGGGAGTTTGGGGTTATACTCATATTTCATGGGTGTCTATATATAGAGGTATTTGCTGAATTTAAAGTTACCATTGGTAGAGATGAGTCAGCAAAATGTCCAGCAAATATATAGATATATACTCATATCTATATCTACAAATATATAATCTATAGATATATCCATCTCTAATAGAACAAGATTTTAATAGAATATTTTATGTTAGAGCACATATATATGGAGCTCAATTATTCAAGAAGCATTATATATGTGTACATATTTGAGTGAATATTTTCATAAAAAACTTATTTCTTTAAAATTAAATACATTAGCACTACTTTACAGAATTACTCTTTATTTTATAGGTATTTATAGTAATTAAATAGAATTCATATTTTTATTTTATTCAGGATTTTATTGTCATAGCCTTATCAATTTCTAAATTTATGTCTCTGAATTTTTCTTCTGTTGTTCTTAACACTCTACTTACTCCAAGTTAGTTTTAAAGGCTTATTCAGCATACCAAACATTGACTTTGAGATCGGTTTTCCAATGAAAATTAAAAATAAATATAGTTTTCATTGGACTTTTTATAAAGACCACTCTTTTGGGAAAATATTGGAATCCTCAGCAATTAATGTAAGATTCAAGTTTTAAATAATCAACATAGATAACAATTTATATAAAATAGTTTATTATTTTAAATTACTGTAAAAATGCAACAGTTTGTCTATGGTCAGGTAGGTTATGTATTTTACTAGCATTACTTTATAGCAAGGAAATAGGTACATAGAAGAGTGTGAGAACTCCAGGACTTCAATAAAAATAATGATACCAATTATCCACAAAATTTTGGAAAAGAATGAGAAAAGAGCTAGAGAAATATTGTGTATTTGTTTTCTTTCCTTCTGTGATATTGTGATGTGAACTCCAGAATCACTGGATGATTCAGAAATTCACTGTTCTAGGAAATAAGTTCTATTAATAACTACTGAAATCTAAATTAAATGCAGTCACTATCTATGCATGCCAACATCTAAAAAAACAGGTGAACAGTTTACCCAGCAGATTTCACCTTTTACTTCAGAGACATGACTGTATCTAAATCAACATCTGAGATTCCAAAAAAAGAAAACTAGCAATTATATTTTAAAGGAGAGGAAATACATTATATTTAATGTAATATGAAGATAAACAAGCTAATTTATGACTCTTCCTCGACACAAGCTTCTTACTATTTGACTGAAGAATTGTTGAGTTCACAAGTCTATGTTAATGATTTAACTCCACAAAGCTCTGTGTAACACTCACATTATATTATTTGTTGTATATAATAAACAGTTTTAGAATTAATTCCTCAAGTTAATAGTTTTTTAAGAAATCATATTTTATTTAGTAATTCAATTCCTTCTCATCTGTACCTTGACCTTGGAACATCTTATGCAAAATTTCTCATATGTGTTCATAATCTTCTTGAATGTTTTTTTTAATGATATTTTTTTCTTAATTAAAATAAGAATGAGGTCTTTGTAAGACAAAAATTGCATTGTTTTAGAAAATAGTTCTAAAATGTCAAAATTTCTTTCAATTTTGAAGACATTACAATAAAATAAAATCATGAGTTATCATACTTAAATTGTATATGTAGGCCACAAAGAACTTATAAATTTCCTAACTTTCTGATTACCAAAACACTGATGATCTATCACACTTTCTATTGGCAACACCATGTTCATAGAAACAATTTTAATATTTATAAACTTTTATACTATATTTTCACATTCCATTTTGATTAATCACCCTTTTAGCTCAACTTTTCTATTAATCTAATGAATAATGAAAAATAGTATAATCCTGGGAAAAAAAAAACACTTGATGTATAGGTTGATCAGGTGTAGACTTATATGTACTTTGCTTTCTTTTACTAATAATTTTGAAATTCACTGCTCTAGGAAATAAGTTCTGTTAATAACTACTGAAACCTAAATTAAATTCAGTCACTATCTATGGATACCAACATCTAAAAAGCAGGTGAAAAGTTTACTCAAACAAAGATTAAGTAAACTAGTAAATTTCCACCTAACTTACTTTGGAGACATGACAGAATTTAATTCAAATTATCCCTTATAAAATATTGTTTTAGAAAAAATTTCTTGGCTATGTAGCTATACTATTACTTACAATTATTAAAATTATTTATGTTTTTCTACCATATATATTTAGGCTTAAATTCATGGTAAATTGAAACCACAATTAATATAATAGACTACTTTTAGCAAGTATGCAACAGAATATACATGAATACAGATGTGTTTTGATAGTATCAAATTCAACTTGAAAAGGTAAATAAGGCAATTTAATTCACCTGTGAGTCTACAATTATTTTATTTAAATATATTTATATATATTTGACATCAATTGTAGACTCCATGTGTTACATGGTAAACCACATTGGGCGCCAAACTGTTACAGGGCAACCCTAATATAAAATGGGTTTGCCTGACTGGGTCCTCACCCGCACGTTCGAATGGCACTTATAATGCCCCGATTGCAGGCACACACAACAAAGGTTAATAAAGGGTTTTATTTACAAGGGAAGGAGAAATAGCGTAGTGAATAACACAAGGAGAAGAGAGGGATACAGATCTGTAAATATCCTACCAGTTCCTTGGAGCTGAAACCCAATGGTGCCCTGAGAGCTGACTCCCAAGGAAAAAAGGACCCCCCAAGGCCCACGTGTCTGCTTTTATATTCAGCCTGGCTGCTCAACTCCACCCTCAGGTCCCAGTGATCTGCTCTTCGATAATGACCTTATGGGTTTTGTAGTCCTTGGATCTTGTAGATCTGGAATGGGGGTCGAAGTCCATAACCTATTTGTATAATCCATTCAGGAGGGTCTTTCCTCCTAACAATACCACCATTTCACCAGTGCACCATCACCTCAGTCCCTTGTGCTCTTTCTGCCTTCATCCCATTCCCTACCCCACCCTAGAAGGTGTCTTTGATTTGTCTTTGTCTTTTTGTTCTTGTTGTTTTTTGTTTGTTTGTTTTGTTTACAACTATTGAGTACTCAACATAATTTAGTTTTTGTTGCTTAGAGTAACCATAAAATGATTAATAGAAAATTGAAGTTAAACAAATATTTTGGCCAGCAATAACATTCATGTGCTAATATTTACTCAGTATTTCTTTAATGAATGCTAATTGTATGCATATTCTATACCTTGTTTATCTTCCTATATTTACCAGTGAATGGGAGATACAGGTAATGAAAGTCATACACACTCAATTAAATTCAATGACAAAGGAACTATAGAATTCTGCATTAGCATATGAGAGATCTCTGCAAACACTTATTGAAGATGGGCAGGTATATTTAAGAAAGTATGTCTACTTTAATTCTTAGAAAATATGTAGTTTGATTAATAAGAATGGGACAAACAATTGCAGAAGCGTTTCTGTGAAGGAGTATATATATCTATGTAAAGATATTCAATTAAACTCAAAACAGATTTTAAAAAAAGGTAAAATATAAGATGAAAGTGAAATAAGAACCAAGCCATTATTTTTCAATATCTACTTCATCATATGATTAAATTTGTACAATATTTAAAATTTTGTACTAACACTTGTGAAGTTACTTCCCAAAACACACAACATTTATTTTGCATTTCATTAACTACTAGGCAAGATGCTGTATTATTTAATTTGTTTATAAGGCAGTGGAGAGCAAGGAAATTATACTATCAATTCCTATTCCCTTACCTCCCATAGATAATTATGTCTAGAATGTATCAAAACTTGATAATCTGACTAAATTTAGTATTGATTCATTAAAATATTCAGTCAAAAGAAATAGTAAAACATATACACACACAGAAATATTCATATTAAATCTAGAATAGGAAAGTCAATATCCTTACATTAGTTTAAATTACACAGTAGTCATAATTCTAGAATGTACACATACATAACTGTTTTCATTTATAAAAATCATGGTGACATTGCTTTATAACACTGTATCTAATCCAGATGTACAGGTTCACACTTCAACTTTATTGTATCATATCATAAAATTATCCTTCACCTTAGTCCATTTCACTTCTATAATTGGACCCAAATTGACTTACAAACTTCCAGTTTCATATTTTTGCCAATTCAAGATCCTTGGATAATTTCAGTTTAAATTGCAGTGTGCCTTGTTAATAGTGAAGCCTAAGTCATAGAGCTATATTATACCTTCTCTTCTTTTGTGGTGAGTACCTAAATACAGAGATAATAAAATAATAAATATGTTATGCAAGGCAATGTTTTAAGTTTTTAATATTATATTGGCTTAATGGCCCAAACTGGGGAGTGGAATCTCTTCTATTTGATATTTACTTGTTACACTCTGACTCTGCTTACAGTATAGTTGAAAAACAGGTTTCCACTATGAGTTGTAATAATTATTTTGGTATATTAAAAGATAAACTGAAGCATATTAAAAATTTTAAGAGTTTACTTGAGGAAAATAGATTCAAATGGGACAGTACCAAGCTGGAAATGGTTAGCAACACTTCACTGTTTAATCAGTCAATTAACTGTTGTAATGACTAATCACAGGCATTAAAATATAAAGATGAACACTTTATGATCCTATTAGTGAATAAACTATCTTTTCATCTCTCTCTTTGTTTAAATTTCACCTCCAAATCCAGAAATATTTCACATTGCCTCTCTGTTTGGAGTTTAGTTAATGAAAAAAGCACAGTAATTTAAATCACAAACACATTCCCAATCTGTATTATTAATGGTGCTCTAAATTTCCCAGGACATGTACTCTTAGTATTCCAAACCAAAAATTTTAAATTTTAAGATGCTATTTTATCATTACCTAACTTTTATCATTACCTAACTTTGAAATTAAAATGCTAGCTTTTGTAGAATATGACTTCGCAAGGCATTTTTAAAAATCCATTTATGCATTCAGATGGCTTTGATCTAGGTTTTGATAAGTTTCACAATGCAGTTAACATCATTCATTTCTTAAGTATAAAAGTGAAGATAATAGGGAAAATTTTAGGAATGAAAAACATTGTTCATTGGATGGAAAAAGTCTTCATGCATATTTCATCAATATTTACAATGATTATAACGTCATAGAATATATGAGCTAAATTATAGAATTTTATGAATATTTTAAGTAATCATGCAATTAACTATTTAATGACTAATCAAAGACATTAAATGAAATATAAAGATACACACCCTTATATATAAGAAATTTTATAAAATCAGTAGCACCTTTTAGTTTTAAAAATATGACTTTTTTCCACATGCAATAAGTAGTCTGATTCCTTGCATCACATAATGAAAAATTCTTAAAAGTTGTACACAACAAAAATAACTCAAGTAAATAAAGAGAAAATTAAAACTGCATATGACCTAGAGAAAATTTAATGTTATATATATAGATGTGCAATTTAGGTTAATGAATGCATAATGAAATTTAAATGAATTGTCAAAAGAACTGGAAGAAGAAATTGTCTCTGGTTCATTTGCTGATAACTTTTTTCTTGTTTTCATTTAATTCTTCTATCAATTAGGGATTACTAAGAACTCTAGGAAGAGTTGGGCTATTCAACTAATAGACTTGTACTTAATTTTTCTTTATTAAATAAATTCTCATTAATGTAAAGAATTTAATTTAAGAAGGCCATTATTGCTTTTTAAATTTCAAGGTGTTTTCAAATGGAATATTGTATGAAATAGTATTGTCTTGGGTTACAGCTTACAGAAACCCAAGAGGTCTGACGCAGACCATCAATGTCATGGATTTAAAGGTCTATTAATGTTACTTCTCCATAATTTTCTTAGCCTGACATTGTAATTGTAACTTCAAGGTTATAGAATATTTACTGTCATCCTAGAAGTAACATTTATATTCAAGACAGGATAAATCAGAGATATTGTGCCTTATATATATTTCCCTTAAAATCAACAGAGCAAAAATTTTCAGAGGACACTTCTCAGAAGAGTTCTGCTTAAATATAATAACGTTTAGGCCAGAACTAGGTTATATGGTCACATTCGGCTTCAAAAGTAGTGGACAAATAGAAAAAGAGCTGTCCTAAACAACTTAATTAAATCATGATACACTGAGAACTAAAAACTAGGTTCTGTTAAACCAAAGAATAAGGAAGACTGGATATCCAAGCAATGATTCTGTTACAAACTATCATCAGATTCTAATTGTAAAATAAAACAATTGCTCCCTTGGTTTTCCACATTCCTGTATTATGTCCTATTTCGTAAGTGAAGGATATGATATAAGGTTGCACAATTTATTTAAATGCTAAATTTAATACCTTAGTTTTACACATTCACTTATGAAGTTTAGTTACTGTTACCTGAGCTTTGTCACTTGCATATGTCAACTTAGGAAACTGTAAATCTCTGATATTAAGCAGTGGGTCACATTTGCCATCAAAATTTCAAGTGACATTTGAAAATGATTTCATCATCTAAAACAGGTTTAGTATTCTAAAGACAGTGATTATCGCCACAAGAAACATCAGAGTAGCGTGTTTGTTACAGTGGCAAATACTGCAGCTGTAATGGTAGACTGCAGATGTTTTGTGGTACAAAATATAAAATATTCTATAAGCATTAACATTAACCACTGACATAGTAAAACAGAAACTATCTGACTTTTCAAAGTTAAAGTTTGAGTTTTAAATTCTTAAACATATATACATTTTACTCTTTAAATAATCACACACACACAAACACACATACACATTTTTTTCCTGTTATGAAACCTCTAGAGTTAGGAACTTCATACATAGCAGTATTCAAAAGAAAGTCTTGTATAAATTTTAAATTTTGGTACAAATTTTTCATTCAATTTTTCTATCTCTCTTTGGTACATTTCTTTTCAGTGAATTCTCCAGTTGGTATTAATCAAGATTACCCTGGTTTATTAACATAATTTTAAATTTCAAAAGTCACAGATTGGTGTATTGGAGATTTTATTTCAAAGAATTGTCTATTTTCCTTATTCACATTAACCTACCTTCTCCTTAACACATCATCTATCACTAAAATAGTTTGATGAGAGGTTAATGGGTAGATGAGTGTAAATTGACCCCAGGCTACAGTTAATATTTGGCCAGGAGGACATGCTTTATATCAATACCCTAAAATATTGTAAACATATTTCTGTATTGTTCAGTGCTCTCATTATAATACCTTTGATCTAATGGATATCTCTGTATTTAATCTCTGGTAAGTACATGGTACTGATATATTTATATTATAGGATCTAGCTCTGCTGTTATGATTGATATCAGTTCTGATTAATCCTGCTATTAACTTTGTCATTCTAAAATATTTTTAATATTATGCATGGGTCCATATCAAAACAAAAATATGTAAAGGCATGCCTTAGAAAATGATAATGTATTAGTCTTATATCTATTTAACTAAAGAGATGAATTTTTTTCTCATGAAAATGATATTCTAACTCGTCTTCTTTTCAGTACAAAAATGCTATATGATATTTTAGAGTAAATACTATTGCTCTAATATTTCCAAACAGGCAGTGTTATTTCCAAACAGACATAGTGTTATATAGTTCCATATCTCATTGCTGAGATTATACTTATTTTCTCAACTGTACTATTTATCTACTAACTTGAGAGCTAGGGGTAGAATATATATCTTTATTCTATTAAATGGCATACTCAACTTAAAATCTCTATGTGTAGAATACATGACTAAGTGAATATAAACATCTCTCTTAAAATCATTAATATTTCAAAACTTGAAAACAGTAAGAGTCAACATTGATATCCTCCATACAGTATAACTGGGACGTGAAAAATGTGTTGTAATGCCACAAATTCTTGAAATCCAACTATCATTTATTTAATCTTCTCCCAACATCAACCTTTTTGTGTTATTTTGACTTCAATGTTAATTTATGTAGTAAATTTAACATACCTAGGTTTTATTAAATATTTCAAAGACATTTGTAAATTGTCTATTATTATTATTAATTTCCTCTGATTTACACCATTGATGGAGTTAAAATTATGCTAGATACCTAGTGTAAACACTGAATAATAGTTTCCTTGGCTACTAATCCCAGACTATGTTATGAGATCTGTCAATGAATAGAGCTTTTTTTTCTGATATGAGAGCTATTTTAGTGGTTTGTGTTTAGTAGGGCTTTTTAAAAAATGTTAATAATTCATATACTTCAGTGCCTTCATTTTTAATTTTCAGCAATGTTTAACAGAATAAGGAGAAAGTTATAATTATCATTAGTACAATTACCTTCAAATTATAGAAATTTTATTACCACTTATATTTCATTATATTCCAACAGGAGTTAGACCAAATAAGAATTTATTTGAAAACTGTGATATAACATTAGGGAATATACATACATTTGGCATTGAATTTTATTTCTATGTTCTTTGAAAGAAATGCTAAAATAAGCTGATTTAGAATTTTTTTTTAATTCACATATTAATTTTCCACACTAGAGTTGATAATGACATTCTGCCTTTCATGTTCAATTAAAATTGAATTGAACCTATTAAGTGTGGCAGCTTTTATGATTAATATAAAACATTTAATTTATGGCTGCTCAAAGCTTTAACAGAAATGCACATAGTGTAAACTGAATCCATTCTTTTTCTTCAAGGATGAAAAAATGCTATAGGATGCAAGCCAGGAAATAGTCTCAGAATAAAACAGGACCAGGAAACAAATTTACTAGCTAAGATTGTAGTCAATTAGACTCAACAACAAAAAAAAAAAAAACAAAATCAAATTATTTTGATAGGTAACTTGTTGTATCAGCCCTAGGAAAATAATATATATGTTATATGCTAATTTGTAGTCATTTACTCCCCGGGGCAACAAGATAGCCTGCATGTAATAACTGGTTAATGATTAAATTAGGGGCATTTGTGAAGGGACAAACTGAATTGTCTAAGTCTTATGTTAACAACTATATTACAATTCAATTTTCTCTTCCAAATTTTGCTAAACTATTATCTTACAGATGTTGTTGCTGAGAACATTACTAAATACACATTGTATGTCCAAAAGTATGTTTCCCAGAGTACCCAGCCTTAAAAAATTGGTAGAAAATTTGTTTCTAGGAAACATAGACTAAAATGAAAATTTGAAACTTAGTTACCAACAAGGTAAAAATAAGGACCCTATCACTGATGGAAGGTTTCAGAAAATCATTGTCACTGGTGTGCTATTAGACTACAATTTCTAGAATATTCAACAATAATAACCTAGGATTGGTTACTGTGGAAGGGAATGAACTAAAAAGTTATTATCTAGGCATTGAAAGATAAGACATTAAATAGTTACAAGGTTATCTCATATAGAAATGGGAATGGTTTTACTGATTGGTTAAGGCCTTATTTAAAAATCTGTAATATAGACATCTGCTAAAAGAGGAATACAGGTGTGAGTTTTTTTTATGATATTTCATCCTCACTGGGTAGAATACATGTTTGGAACCAAGTAGCAACCATAAGTATTGTCTTTAATCTCACTCCCAATCACTCATTGAGTTACTAGTACTTCCTGACTGTGAACTCTCCATTTGTAGATGCTGAAGTCTCCAGAGACTGAAGGTAGAAGTCTGACTGATTTTAATGTATTGCTTTCTTGTGGTTGTTTTTGACTCTTTGTACAAAGAAGTGTTATAGTGACAGAGATAATAGATATTGACCATCAGAATTAGACAGGTTTGTTGTAATGTAACAGGGGCTGGAAAGAAAATGTTTACCAAATTTACCACATGATTAGTCCCCTAGGTCTACTATTTGACCTCCCCAGTACAATTTTGGTAGAGAGTGAGCAGGTACAACATCAATGATCTAAAAACATGAAGATAAAAATGCTTGAAACTTTAAGGTATGCAAATCTGGGATACCTCAGCTATTAAGACATGTAGGTCAGCAGAGATTTTAACTAATAGTAGAAAAAATCTAAAACAAATAGTATAGGAAACAAATAATAAATAAATGCAGCCATGACGTAAGCTGATGATGGGGACATTTTTATTTCATTAGTTTTCCTCTTAAAAGCTGTCCAGAAACAACACCAACAAAAATCTGAGTCATTCCCAGATGAGATGAAGTTATAATACAAAACAAATGATTTCTATTTGAATGTCTCAGATCTGTCCCAGGTACACCTTCAAGATAAAAGTCCTCAATGTGTTAACTGACAGAACTGGTGGTTGCACCCAACTCAAAAATAAGACTTTCAGGTAATTTTCCATGTCAAAGTCAACAGCTTTCCTACAGATACAAACTTGTTCAAGGGTTACTCCATCCCAAACTTTGGTCCGTGCAGAAGTACAAAGACAAAATTTGTGTGCCTACACTTGGGTTCTCTCTGATGTGTAATCAGCTTAGGTTTCCACTGCTTCTGCATTGTAATTCAAATTCTGTGTCAACCTCATTTTACTTCTCTCATTCATAAATGAAATAGACAAATGACAGAATGGCAATTATCGACATATATCCTTTGATCACAGGGCAGTCAGTCTTCACTGAGAATCTGCATATCTTCTAAATCTATTTCCTGAAAAACCTTGGAAAATCCCCACATAAACCTAGATGTACACTCATTAGGTTTGAAAAGACTGTTTTTACATTTTTAATCTTTATCATAACTCATTTTGTGAAAAAAAAAAATAGAACACTAGATAAAATTTATCCTGGAATATGTTGTTTACACTTTAAAATATTTTATCAAGTAGGAAAATTTATTTACTTGCCTGTGTCTTCCATTAAATGTTAGACATTTACATTTTATTCAAAATTTGTATTAAACCATCACAGTACCACATTTTAATAATAATATAAAATATATTTAAGAATATATTTTAAATTATATATGAAGAATATGTATACAAAAAGTATGCATGTATTGAACTACATGCCACTTGAAAAAAAATAGGAGGTGGTTTGAGCAAAGAAAGCCATTTCCATAAATCAGATCCTTTGTTCTTGCTTTAGGTGAAAGATTATTTCCAACTCAGACAACAGGGCCATATCAGGTTTAACTGGATTCTAACTCTGCAGATGTGCATCACTGTAAATGTTGATAGTGTTCTCATTTAATACAGAATGTTTGTAATTTCTCATGTAATCAATGACTGTCTGTGACAGAATTCTTCCAAATAAAGGTCAGATTTTACACTATTCTGTCATAAACTGATCTTTGCACAAAAATGGAAACAAGTCTCAAAAATTTCTGTAGAAATATAATTCAAGACTCCCATTCTTTTATCTAAAATGTTTTCTAAGTATAGGTTATGAATTTGATATTTTATATTTCTTCCTACTCTTAATAACATGTATTTTCAAAAAAATATTATTTATACATAAAGTTTACACAGGTATCTTGTAGCACATTTTAATAAAGATGTATGATGTTTCTTGAGAATTAACAATGAATTAAATCAGCCTTGATAATAAAAGTCACAGTGATACTCAGAGTTGTAGAAAAGGATTATAAATCATCCGGTACAATTGAGACTGTCTGTAGTATTTGCCAGACACCATGCTGAATATACTACAATATAAAGGAGAGGCCCCTATGATAAAGAAAGACCCAGCTCAAAATGTCACTCATGTCCTAACTGAGAGGTCCCAAATGAGTGTAATTTTAGTATTTTAAATAGTATTTAAATAGTAAAAATAATTTACTTATTAAATAATTTAATTATTAAAGTTTAAATAATTAAACTTATTAAATGACATCCCCTTTACTAACTTGCAATATATATATATATTACTAATACTGTAGAAGTTAAAACATTTGACTTCTATGTTATTAAACACAAATTGTTAATTTTACTATATTACTAGAAATTTAGAACATCTAACTCCATTTATTTTTTCTCATATTTTGAGTTATTGTTCTGACAAGTTTTTATTTTGTAAATATTTATTTATGCATACAATAGCGGGGATGCAGGCCAGATGTGTGGGCAGTGAGAGGACCCACCCACCAGAGACAGAGCAGGTTGCAGAACAGGCAGATTGACAGAGATACACTGCTGAGGGGAGCAGTGGGCTAGGCAGGAGAGGTCTGCCGTGCCACGTGGATCCCCTCCCTGACCGGGGATCGAACTCACGCTGCTGTGCAGCAGATGCTTCACAGTGCCGCGCTCAACCTGCTGCGCCACCAGGGAGGCCCTGTTCTGACAAGTTTTAAAGTCACAAAAATACTACTGTTATTTTATACCTTCATTTATCACTGTTAATTTATATTTATTATTTTCTTTTTCTTTGTATTTTCATTTCATCTGTTCTCTTTATTCATATAGTGTTTTTCCTTTAGTTTTAACAAATTTTGAAATTCTCTGTAACAGATGCTATCAGATATGTGATGAATGATTTTACTTAACTATCATTTTGAAGAGTAGTTGCTTGGGTATAGAAATCTACATAGGAATGGTTAAATGTGCATATGTATAAATATAATAAAAATTTTAAGGAACTGTATCTTCAACTTAATAGGATACTGAATAATACAAAGCTGTAATTGATGTTGAAATAAATTGGGAAAACAAAGAAGGGATGTAATCTTAGCTGTGTCACCATCATGCTAATGATTAATTGTTTTAATATAGACATGTGGAATAAAATGAATGTATATGTATGTAACTTAAATTCCTTAGTTCAAGTTATATGTAAGTTATTATTGTATATCTTACACCATCTCTTAACTACTTTTAGTAATTTACAACTTTTGGGGCAACCCCTATAACATTATTGAATTGTTTTATGTAATGACAGTTTTAATACCGTATTTTGAATTCCTTTTTACTTGAAAAACAAAGTGTTACTATGTTACCAAATTTGTTTGGTTTTTCATATTGTTAATTCTGTTTTCCAATAAGTGATACTGTAATCAGCATTATGTAGCTAGAATAGCATCTATGGCATTTAAGTATAATTGATATCTAAAATTTTAAGAAAATGTCTTCTAGGAAAATGTATATCATGATTCCTAAAGTTAAAAGAAGCATCATGATCTGTAGACATGAGAAAACAGAAATAACATAAAACACACTATTATATATTGAAGCAGGTCTTTAGTTAAGAATTTTCAGCACATTGTCTCATTCCTACCTCAGAGAAAAAAGATCCATTCAGCTTATTAATTATGATTTGTATTCCATATTCACATCCTGAAATGGAAGCAATTTAATTTTATACCAGTCTAAATGCTTCTATCTATGGCAAACTGGAAATCTTACAAGAAAAGGCATATCACTAAGGATATTGAATAATAAGTGAATTTTTGGATCTTATGATTCCTTATTGGTGTGCTTTTTTAAATTTCTGCTTTCAGAAGTTTTAAATCAACATTATTTTAGTAACAAAAGGATTCTCCCTTATTAGTAACAAAAGTTTCCTGGGGTACTCTTATTTGGTATTTTCATGTATACAATAGGGATTCTTATTTTTTGATTGGTCCCAGAATCCCAATACCTTATCTATTCCTGAGGAGAAATCAAAGGAGAAAAATGGAAGGTCATCTTTGGGTTACTTCTATTCAGTTTGCTGTGCCAAGCTGAAAACACAGGCCATTAAATATGAAAATCCATTCATTGTCTCAGGCCTGATTGTACTCTGTCTTTCAGATCAAACTCATCATAGTCATAGCAACCCTAATGGGTGGATGTGCATTGGGCCATATTATTTTCAGGGTGCCTTTAACTGAGAAAAGTTTTGTTGAAAATATGTGTGATTAATGCCTTCAACTATTATCTCTAATTGAACAGACATAAAAGGGGGTCACTTTGTCGGCCCAGATAAGCCTATTGCATGGCTATTAAAGACATATTCAGTCCTTGCTGAATTAATCTATTATTACTTCTTGTCTTTGGTAACCATAACATGTTGTTGGAAGACTGTGCAAAATTTGTGTAACTATTTGAAATGCAGCTCCAGCAACCCTCTAGACATGGGTGTAAGAGTAGAAGGAAAAGCTGTTTACTGCATAATTGAATGTGCTGTGCTGTTTGCATTAGTATTAAGCAGCGGTGCTTTATTTTAATGTGTTTATATCAGAGTGATGTATCACCTTAACATCATCAGCTACTCAGCAAGATTCACAGACTCCCTCTATCCATAATATACCTAAAAGAGAAGATCAATAGAGCGACTCAAACACTGTGTGTGTGGGAGTATGTGTTTGTGTGTATATGAGAGAGACAGAGGACAGAGAAAGAGAGAGAAAGATGGACAACAGTCAAGGTGTAAACAACCAAGTTTTTCAGAGCTATGCAGCTAATATTAGGTCAACCTCTAGACTTCGTGTAGAATATGACCTATGAGCAGTACAGATTTTGAAAAATAAAACCCTATCTATTCATCTGTGTTAATTCTAGAATAGTGTATCTGACAAAGAATCCTGAAAGAACTTCAGCTATAAACAGATGGGTAAAAATAATCCTGATAAAGATTTAAAGGTAGCTTTATCTAAAACAGATATAAAAAAATGTGTTGAATATATTCTGTTATTTTGAATAGATGAAGTCAAACTCTAACAATCAATGAGTTATCCAATAAAATGAATGACATGAACAATGACATTCACTGTAATTCAGTCTACATGGATCAATAGAAATTATAGAGAAATTAAATGACAATTAAAATTGCAGCAGGGATAAACTAATTTTAATACATAATGTTTCCATGTCAAATATGATCTTTCATAATTTATTAAATTCTAAATGGCTATCCATTCATAATCTAATAGTATTAATATAACAGAACACATGAACACATGCAAAAATACCTTTCAAAATGGTCAAAGGTAAGTATAAATAATTAAAATATAAAATTTTGATTATTAAAATGTAAAATAAATGTAGGAGAGATTTAAAAATAATCCTGGAGTACATGATGTTCATTATAAGCTTCAAATTTCTAGGTAAAAATATCACCAGATTTAACTGTAAAATTTAAGAATTCTGTATAGAATGTCAAATTAAAAAATTAAGAAAAATGAAAGCTTGCACAAAATACATATAACAATTTTTAATCACAATATGTGAGATCTTCTAACATTAAAAATAAGTCAGAAAATTAAAATATAAATTTGTGAAGTTATTCTTTAAAAATTTCATATTTCTTAATTTAGCTTTCTTGACTAAGCAGAAAAGTGAAAAAAGCAAATCAATGACATTATGCAGGTTTAAAAAAGAGATAAATCTTAAAATATATTTATTGTTATCTAGCATATATGGATTAAAAAGTCATATGGGTTGTTTAAATTCATGTTTTGGTAATAAATGTAGGAGAGATTTAAAAATAATCTTGGAGTACATGATGTTCAATATAAGCTTCAAATGTCTAGGTGAAATGACAATTAAACTGGCCAAAGTATTGAATGAGGGCATTTGAACATTCTATGGTGATTTAAAATAGATATTTTCCCTTTTTCTTAAATCCAACATCAGAAACATGTTTCATAGAGTATAACTCTGCATGCATCTTTGTTCTTAAATATCATAGACACGTGTTCTATAATAGTTGATTTGTTGAAATACGGTGACAATATTTTTCAAGAAGTCTATCTTTCCTGACTTCTGTCTGGTTGCTCCATCAATTAGCAAAAGAAAGACATTAAAAATTCAATCATAATTATATTCTTATCTATTTTTCTTTCAATTTTGTCTGTTTTTATTTTATGTATTCTGAGACTTTCTTTTTAAGTGCATATACTCTTATAATTATTTTATCTTCTTGCTCTTCTAATCCTTTTATCATAATGAAATATTTCTCTTTGAGTAATATTTCTTTCTTAAAGTCTATTGTGTCTGACATTAGTATAGTCTTTTAGCTCTCTTATGTTTACTTTTCACATGATCTTTCTCTTTTGTTTTAATTTCAAAATCTATTTTCATGTTTAAATTTAATATATTTCTCTTGTGGTCCACATGCAGAATTATATTCCGTCCAATTCTGTTTCTTGATCACAATGTTCAGTCTGTTCACATTTAATATATTTATGTCTATGGTTGGAATTAGGTCTACCATTAAGCAATTTGCTATTTACCTCATTTCTCTCTTGTTCCTTTATTCCTACTTCACTGAGATCTGTTTTGTTAAATCTTTTACTACACTAATACTTCTATTATATTTTTATTATATTTTGTGCTATTTTAGCATATCCTTTATGAATTTTAATTTGCATATTTTATTTACCAGAATTCACTATTAATATAAACTTTACATTTGCCATTTCCCACCTGTAAATGCCATTTCTTGCTTCTTTCAGCTATTGTTGTCATAGGTAGGTATCATAACTATGTTTTATGAAAATAGTTGTAAATTTTACATATCTTCCTCTATGTGAATTTATGGTTACAGAAATTAAGTAAAATATACAACATCAATATCTAATTGAACATGTAATATTTAATATCTATCTACATGTTCACTATTTGTTCTACATATTTCCTGTGGATATGAGTTACTATCTGGTGTCATTTTCCTTCATCCTAAATGACTGACTTTTTGTATCTCTGTTATTGTAATGAGTCTGCTAGCAATAGATTCTTCCAGTTATTATTTATGCAACTATGTCTTTATTTTGCTTTAAATTTGCTGCATGTAGAGTTATTGTCTGAATTTTGTTGTCAGCACATTTAATATGCCATTTTTTCATTTTACATCAATATCTTTTGAAAAGAAGATAGCCATTGATTATATGATTTCATCCTGTGATGTCATTTTTCTCTTGCTGCTTTCAAGATTTTCTTATTTTTCTTCTTATTTTGAAACTCAGTTGGTAAATTATTAATTTCTTTTATATTAACCCTACTTTGGTTCCTGACTCACTAGAGTAGAACATTTTGTTGTCATTGCCTTAATATCAGCTAGAGATTATATTCAAATACCTACAGCCATTAACATGTTCACTTTCTGTTGCTTGAGTCATGTGTGGCTTGTGGCTTGCATTCAAAGAAATAGCACATTTCCAACTTTTCTCTGACTTTCCATTTTAACTGTGCTCCCTAAGATTCTTACGTGTATGAGCATCTTGCAGAAAGCAAGGTTTGTGTGGCAGGTTAAAATAACTGCTTCTAAGTCTCACCCACTTTCAAAATCTGTTAGATTTCTAGGTGTTCTCTCATCTTCCCTCAAATTCAATAGTTTCAGCAGATAAAGGTGTGGATTTTTGTCATCCCTAGTTAGGCAAATAAGAGCTCCTTCAGGTAAGAAATTCACAAACTCACAGTTATTAAACAACCCAGTAACAAGTTTTTATGAATTTTCAGTCATTATTCATTGAATCCATACTTGTAAATTTGCTCTCTCATTAAAATTAATTTGTAATGTTAAAATCAATACACATGGACTTCAGCACTCATTCACAGATAGGTGCAGAATAATGAAAGTTTTTAATGACAAATATTCCCGTCTAAGAATGGAATAAGGTAGTATTCTGCCTTTCATGTTTGGCTCTCATATAATAAGCAGTGTCCCTTTCCCTGCCTGTTTAATGCTGTTAGTTGCATTTTTGTGCTTTTTGTTGATTTTGCTTCTTAAAATGCCCCCAAAGCATAATGTTGAAGTTCTGTCTATTGTCCCTAACCATAGTAAGATGGTGGTGCACCTTAATGAGAAAATATGTTTAGACAAACTTTTCAGACATAAGTTATAGTGCTGTTGGCCATGAGTTCAATGTTAGTGAATCCATAGTATATACTAAATAAGGTATCTTTAAACAGAAACACACATAATACAAGTATATGTATTGACTGATTGATAAAAGTTGTGGCCAGAGGGTATCAGAACCTAACCCTATATTTCCTCTAAAGGAATTTGTGTTTTTGAATGACAGAACTCTACTCTATACTTCGACCCTCCACACTATCTATCTAGATCAAGCTTCCATTGTTTCAACAACCTTTGTTCATTCACCCAGGCTATTTTATCAATGTAGTCATTCAAAAACACAAATTAAATAAAAATAAGTGATCTGTTCACAAATTTTTTATGTCATTTTTAAGTCAAATTTCAAATAAGCAAAGTCTTTAAAACTGTCTAGAAGGCTATAGATGATCTGGTCTTGACTTATCTACAACCCATCTATTGATTTTGCTATCACTTACTATTTTTCATCTTCACTGACCTCTCTGATGTTCTTTGAATATGCTCTAAGTGTTAGTGTTTACTTTCCCATCTAAGTTAGACCCTTTCTAGATATTCAAATAGCTTTTTCTTGCCTCCATTATGTTTTTGCTTAATTACCATATTGCAATGAGACTTTCCATGATAAACCTATGTAAAGTGCCACTCCTTCCACCCACCTCATTAACTTTAGTAGTTATCTATATTACTTCCCAACTTTCATTACCATCAAACATCTAACATATATTAATGTCCAATATGTATAAGACCAAGTAATTAAACACTTTTTTTATTGTCTGTCTTTCCCTTCTCTAGAATGTAAGTTCAAATAGTAGAAAAAGAAAAAAGCCAAAAAACTGCTCTTGAGTTCAATTTCATGTTCCTGATAACAAGAACAGTTATCTGGAACATAGTAGGAATTCAAAAGAAAGATAATTCCTCTCATATGTGGAATATAGATAACAAATAAAATGATTTAACAAATCACAACAAAAATAACTCTTAGAGTAATGAAAAATATAGCAGAGTAAGACTGGTGAGAGGAAAGGGTAGCAGGTATAACTATATAGTGGGAAATGCACTAGAATTTTGATGGCAGATGAGGTGAGGATTATACACACAGGAAAGTGAAGAGGACCTCAAATTAATCTGATATTATTTACTATAAACCAAAAGTAAGTCAATAATAATGTATTAAAATTATGTTGGATAATTTAAACAAATTAATGTGAAAACAATGCATTAAAATTATTTTAATGGCTAAATATGAAATTATAGAGAACATGTTTTTGTATGCTTCTAAATAATGTTCTTGAGATATGATAGTTTTTATTTTTATTTCCACATTTATTATCTGAGTTATTGCTTACAAGTATTAAATAGATAATAGAACTTGTATACAAACAATAGAAATTATTGATTCATAAAAATTTTATCAATAATATGAATAAGACTTCTCTATTTACAATTTAACAGATTTTGATAAAGCCATAGTCTTGAGAACAAAAATCAAATAATTTAAGCATTTACCATTTACCATACTGCAGACATAAATGTTATATGTAAGTTTGTTATTTGCAAGTCATTCTTATAATGCTGAATATACTTGAAGAGGAATTTCTCTTTAATTGTCATCATATTTCAGATGCACAGTAAGAAGCCTATTAACTGTGACCTTGTCAGAGAAGAAATGGCAAAACAGTATTAGAATGATAGAATCTTTCCTTGGAAGTATATAGCCAGTAGTAAGACCAGATTTTTATAGCTCATTAATAACAAATTTCTCAGTGTTTGTCTTTTAATTATTTTAAGATAAGCTATAACAGAAGCAAATTCAAAAGGTTCTCCTTAAAATGTCTGATCAATAATTGCTGTAATATTAACCAAAATAAATTATAGAATACTATAACAAAAATAATTCAGAATATTAATTTGCATTTTAAAATAAGTCAGATCATAATTGATGAACCACCAACTAACCCAGATTTTTTCTTAAGATTTATTTATTTATTCAAACAGGATGGGGTACAGGCCAGAGGTACAGGGCATGAGAGGATTCACCAGAGATAGAGTGGGGAGCAGAACAGGCAGATTGACTGAAAGACACTGCTGAGGGGAGTAGCAACTGAGGCAGGAGAGATTTGCTGCACCATGTGGGTCAGCTCCCTGGCCGGGGATATGCTGCCGTGGCAGCTGCAGATGCTTCATAGTGCAGTGCTTAATTCCTTGCACCACCAGGGAGGTTCACAACCCAGGTATTAGACTAAATCACAATTTATTTTTCTACCACTTCTGTTGTTCAGTTGGGGTGTTTCATTTATGTTTTCCCCTGGGCTCACTTGTGATGGTCTTCAAAAAAATCAGCTGATCTGGGTGGATAAATGTGGCTTCACATGTTTGGGAGCTGCTGACTGCATCTCAGTTTAAGTGTCTTGGTTCTCTTATAGGGCCTTCAACTTTCTGCAGGTAAAATTGGACTTACTTAAACAATGATAAAAAATATTTTAAAGGGTGAAGGCAGAAGCTGCACTAGTTCATGAGACCTGCTCTCCAGAATTCACACAACATCACTTCCACTATCATTTATTGTTCAAATCAGGTTGCAATAGCTGCTAAGAATCAGGGATTGGGGCTATAAGCTCTATTTTTAATGAGAGGTGCTATATAACATCTATGACTATGTTTCATTTACTAAAATGACATAAGACTTTTTCAACAAATTTGTGGTAAGCTCTGAGTCACAGAGGTGGTGTTTTGTTCAGAATAACATGCAGATTGACAGCTAGAGGGTTAGTGATTTAGTGAAAGACAAAAAATAGTATAAAAACCCAATTTGAAGTCCAATTATGACTTGGTTTTTCTACATCCACTTAGTTTTATGATTCTTCTTTTTTACCAGAAAATGAAGTAAAATATTTTAGAAAAAAGTTTGCCAAAGCAAAGTGAAAGTAAAACCAAAGTTATGTACACTGTGAATATATTATAAATATGATTGAGCTTCCATGTTGGTTCATGAGTTGAATATAGGTATATAGAACATAATCACTGTCCACATAATTTTTTAAAAAAATTCTTAAGGTAGGACAATATACAAATATATTAAATGGCTTAAACTTCCTAGTTAGATGCAAACTGCCTGGGCATCCTACTAATAACACAGCAAACAGGACTAGTTACTAGAATCAGCACACTTGTAACACATAAAATACAAAATGTAATATGAAATCAGCAATCTTGAGTAGGACTAGATAAGAACAAACTGAAGTTTAAAGAAAATGGGGTAAGATCCCAGGAGAGATGATTATAGGAACTGGAAAGTAAGCTGAAAATACTTTAAGGTGAAATTCGGATGATTTAATGGTTTTTATTGTATTTTTTTGTGGCTAGAGATTAACCATGCCAAGGTCAGTTAAAGTTGCTTATATTATGCAGAGACATAGAAATCAACTCACACACTCATGTAAGAGTTAAAGTGATTTTAAATATAGAGTTTAAATATAAAACAGGCTGAAATAGTATTCTAAGTCAATGATCCTCAAACTTTAATACTCATTCAAATCACCAAGATAACTTGGGGAATCACTGACTGTTGGATACCATTCCCAGTTTCTTCTGTTTAAGTAGTTCTGGGGTGGTGTCTGAGAATTTGTATCTCTAACAAGTCTCTGGTGATTTTGTTGCTACAGTACAAAAATCACACTTTTGGAAAGACATCTTAAGACAAATGAGAGGATCAGCTCAACCTTCAAATGCTATACTCCTAAACTTTAGATTACCCATAGCAAAAAGAACTGGAAGTTGCTGTCAGTTTCTTAGTTTTTTTAACTTCATTGTCTTCTTTCTCCTCAATGTCATTGTCCTCCTGTTTCACTTCCTCCTTTACCTCCTCTACCTCCTCTTCCTTTTTCCTTTTTATTTTTTTTTTTTTGGCAATTACCAAGAGGATACAGAAAATTCTATAAGATATACTTTCCTCTTGCAAGAGTGTGAAAAAGCACATTGAGATATATGTAATGTCATGCAATTATTCACAGATAGAATTAAAAATATGACTCCTACTTAAATACATATGTCATTAATTGTTCTAAGCAGTCAAGGACATATACATAAAAAGATATAAAGGGAAGACAATTAACAGGGAAAGGACTGTATTTGCTTTTGCTATAATCTTATTATATTATTTACTAAATATTATTATAATTATTATTATATAATTATTATATTACTATAATATAATTATATTATTTACTATAATATGGTAAATAGAGTTTCAGTAGTATTTGAATTCATTATTCTATACATTTGTATTTTTAAGAAGAATAATATTGATCTACTTATCTTTGGTTTTATAGTCACTCATAGAGTACACTCTAATCTTGAATATTTTGGTTTCTCTTTTTTGAATTATTAATTAAAACTCCCATAATGGGCAAGATTATATTATACATTTCTTATTTATTTCATTCTTTTAGCATCTACATTCATGTAAAATAGACAATTTTATGTATGGGGGGAATGTTTTAATTTTATGTGGTTAATATTAGATATAGTATTTGCTATGGTTATTATTTTTTTCAGTGCATTATTTGGTAAACTTTTTCTACAGTTGGAAAATTTACAATTCATAGTAAGGTTTGGGAAATAGATTTTCCAATATATAGTTAATGTTTAAACTTTCAAATACTTAGGAGAATATACCAGTGAAATGAGTAGTCTTGCTCAATAAAATATTTCACAAGTTCGAAAAGTTTGGGGAGAGGTGGGCACAATGCACACAAGACCAGTGGAATTGACTGACTGATATTAAGTTGCATTGACATTCTAAAGTGAATAAAAAGCAGAGATGTTAATAAAAAATTAAAAAGTAAGAGTGAAGATTGAGGTAACGTACAAAGAAGCCTTTTTCTGCAGCTACAAGAGACCAGAGATATATTAAGACTAAATTCAGGATTTATATTTAGAGTCCCTGAGATTTCAAGACTTATTGAATATATAGCTGATAAAGGCATGGTATTTTTAAAATTAGGATGTTGGTTCAAAAAGGTAGGCACTCTAATACATGAAATATGGTTATTTAGCTGCATGATTCCCCACACTTACTTTCTACACTTTTCAGTCTAAGTTTACAAAGGTGTACACACTTCTGTCAGTTTCTTTTAGCAAAAAACTACTGAAGAGGCCCCTCTCCCACAACATAACAGAATAAATGATCTTAAGATCTTTTCCCAACTGTATGTTAACTGTAGCATAAACAAGCCAGACATATACTGGGCCTGGTGAGGGAGTAAGGAATCAATGCCCCAATGGAGATGCAAAATTCCTTTAGCATATTTCATCAGGAACTAGGAGAACACCAATATGACTGGATTAGGATGATGCTTAATGAGCAGGGGGATGGAAACATAAAACGAAGAAAGAGTGTTTATTGAGTTGGGAATTATTATTGAGATACATTATATAACACCTTGGTCACAATTATCATAATACCAGCAAGGTCAGAGTGGCAATCATGTACCAAGACATCCATACAATTTATACAAACAAATACTAAAATATAACATCATGAAGGGCCAAATAAGTGAGTAGCCAATAAGGTTACCTCAAAATGCAAATAATCTAAAGAAGGGAAAATGGGAAATAGTTTGAAAATAGTCACCTCAATAAAATTTCATGAAACCTTGACTAATTTCTGAGATTGAGACAGATCTATGATCTTAAATTGTTATATGGAAAAATGACAGATCCTGAGGAGGAAATACACTTCTATAACTACAGAGCATGTGCATATATAATGATAATGATTTCTAAATCTTTCTTCCAAGGTATTTTGCTCTTTTGCACTATTTTCCTCAAAGTAAGTGAAATACTTTCAATGTCTTTCCTATGTTCTGTGATTTTATGTGGTTTTCAATATAGGGTAAAATTAGGTGACTATGTATATGCATGTATTAGCCATAGCATCATCATGACCTATCTTTTAGATATCTGTTTTACTTACTTTGAGGAAATTAATATTAAAGTTATTATGTATATATTAAGGAATAGATATATGTGGCAAAAACATGGAGGAAAATGTGTTTCTGAAAAATGCTTTACATTAAAATATTCTGAGTTTGGGTCATTATCTCCAGATAAACTATATTTCATATTATCTCTATCTTAGGGGCATTTCAGTGAAGATGTTTGAAAATTGGGCACAACAGGTAACATTTAAACATTTTGGTTGGTTGGCTATAAAATACCCTAGCTGTATTTGAGAGTGTTCACTTTCTACCATTTGTTGCTGCAATCCAAATCCCACCAAATGTTTTCTCACATGTCTGTAATTTTGTACTTTTTCTCTACTTAAAAAAAAATCAGATATTGGAAGGTCTTTTCATGCCTCTGACTTGATTCTGTGAACTGTACACATTTAGAGAAGTAAACTAGTAGTAAAAAGTAAAAAGTCTGTCCATATTAATTGGTCTGAGGTGTGGCAGGATCTCTAAGGACAATTGATATGTTTGAACCCTACAGGAAAAAAAAGCCACCAAGCTTATCTCTACTATTTGAAGTCTCTCATAAGACAACTAAAGAGATAATGCCCAACTTCTGAATTAGCTTTCACTTGCTTCCCAGATATTCTGAACAATAGTTCTTTTCTTATTCCCCAAAGTTCATAGCTCATGTTCTCCTTCTGCTATTCTCCCTCTCCCACTACCCTTCTCACTCTCCCTTCATCTGAATCTATCATTTCTACTCTTATATTTTCTATTTTACTATAAAAATCACTGTGCCAGTATGCATTGCTTTGTTACACAATTGACAACTAATTTATGTCAGCTATGGAAAGGAAGATGGAATTATGAGTGAAATAATTCAGTAAATAGAGCAGAGAAGGTGGGGAAAGAAATACTAAGATGACTACTTAGACATATTATCATATTATCATTTGTCTTTTCCTATTCCTTATATTTTTTTCCTTTCACTTCATCCTTTTAGTTTCTATGGTTTAACTTCCTCAGTGCTAGCCAAGTGCTTGTCACTTAATAAATAAACTTGTTTCTACTATTTAAAAAAAAAATATTAAGGGGGCCTCTCTGTGGTGCAAGGAGTTAGGCACCGCATTATGAAGCATCTACAGCCACTGAGGCACTAGTTTGATCCAAGGGCAGGGAGGGGACCCACATGGCGCAGCATACCTCTCCTGCCTCACCCGCTGCTCCCCTCAGCAGTGTCTTTCAGTCAATCTGCCTGTTCTGTACTGCACCCTATCTCTGGCAAATCCTTTCATCCCCCATACCTCTGGCCTATAGCCCAGTTATTATGTGCATAAATAAATAAATCTTTAACAAATATTAAGTTTACAAAATTAACTGAAGGTAAGTGAGATAATGAAACTTGATACTAATATCTGTCTAAGAAAGCAGAAAATCTGTATTGAGTACAGTATTATATACTTTACAGTTCTCCCACCTTATGATTTATGAAACATTTAAAATAGAAACTAAAAGGAATATCTCAAGTGGTTTAGTGTGTTTTTAAATATGAGAATTATTCAAAGGGAACACAGGAAAGAGAAGTTACTGTTGAATAACAGAGACATAAATCTTAACCATAAAACAAAGAGACTAATTCAATTGTGGCAAAGCTCCTTGTGAGTTATTGCTTGGATAGCAAACTTGGATCCATTTAAATGCTAAGTTTTATGTCAAAATCCATTATATTATGTTTAGCTTTCTTTTTCATAGGGTAATCAACATTTCTGTTATAAAATAGTGATAAAGGGATGTTGGGGAAAGCCTGGAATGTATTCACAGTGTAGAGATGATTTTCAGAGTTGGAGTTGGTTTCTGGGATTGCTATTTTTCAGGATGAAAAAAAAAATGAAAAGTACATACATACATATATATAAATGGGTGCCAAAGAGTGGTAAAAAAATTATTATCAAGTTGATTTTAACAAATCACTATTTAATGTATTCTGAAAAACCTTCTTCATTATTTTCATAATCGATATGATATTTCTAGTTAACCTATTTGCAAATGCTTATAAAGTCGAGAGATGAAAGGGACATAAGAATGACAGTTTGCTGTAGTGTATAATTTGTATTGACATTTAAAAAGTAAATTTGAACTCTCTCCCTGGTGAAACCTTGAGAAAAGAAGCATTGGAATTTATGTAAATAAGACAGACTTGCTAGCAGTAGTACAAATGAAATTTGACTATATATAAATCAAAGTTTGAATTGAAGAGCCTAGAATAGTTGGGTTCCAGTGTGGAATTCAAATTCCTAGTACATTTTCCTTTTACTCATGGAGTGTGGTAATGGATTGATTTCAAGCTGTCTTATTTAAAACCCACTTATCCACACAGAGGATATAAGAAGAGTTTCAACAAAACATAATCTATAAAAGTTAAAGTTTCTAGTTCAAATTTTTGAGGAATAGAGTGAAAATCTCGGTAGTTGACTTTATACATGCAGAAAATACAGTGTTTTGTAAGTTAAATATGTAGTAAAAAATACAACTGTCAAAAATTGGTACTTGTGTTGGATGTTTCTGTATATTTTTTACTCAGTATATATTTTTCCTTTATAAGGCTTCAATAGTTTAGTAGCTATAGACCTTAAATTCCTTTTGTCTAAAGTACCAGATATTAAACAAATTTGGCAAGTCTAAATATATAATTACAAATACAACTGAGATTATATTTAAATAGATTGTATCATGTTCTAAGTATTTATTTAAAACCTTTATTCAATGAACAATATTATAGAATATATTTTGTTTTTCAAGTCTGTTATGATTTGGAATGGAAAGGCAAGTATTCAGTTTTCAAAATAGATTTATTTTAATTTACTTAATGCCTTTTACACCATTCAATCTTCCTAAATTCCCATTACTAGTACCTTAGCTTAGACCTCTGTTATTAATTATGGCAGTTTTCTAATATCTAGTTTCCTTACCCAATTTATTAGGAGCAACCCAGTGATTTTAAATAATTTTCTATGTGGGTAGCCTCCCTGGAGTTGCAGGAGTTAAAATCTAGCACTATCCAGTCATTGCCAGTCACTGCAGCAGGAGTTCCAGACCAGGGAGCTGACCCACATGGCTCAGTAAACCTCTACGGTCTAGCTCCCTACTCCCCTCAGCAGTGTATGTCAATAGATTTGCCTGTTCTGCTCCCCACTCTATCTCTGGTGAATTCTCTCCTCATTCCACCCCTCCAACCAAAACCCCACCTTGCACCTCTGACCTATACCCCAGTTCTTAAATAAAAAGAAATCCTTAACAAGATAATTTACTATGTGGTAGTATAAATATGGATTTGAAACAATAAATACAGCAATGGAATCATTTCTTTCAAAAAATACTCTGCATCCAGTTTTTTACTCTCCAAATTCCTTTTCATTCAGTTTTGTTAACTTTTCTGCTCAACTTTCTCTATATGTGTTCCTTTATGTCTTTCTTTGAATAGTATTTATTGACTTTTTCCTTAGGAATCTAATGCTTTATTTTTCTTTTAATTGCATAAAATATGGCAATGAAGGCAAGACAACAATAATTTATAACAGCAACATTTTTCCATTAAAAAATGTTTGGGCCTCCCTTGTGGCTCAGGTGGTAGAATGTAGTGCTATAGGACTTCTGCAGCAGCTGCAGCACGAGTTCATTCCCCAGCCAGGGAGGGGACACACATGGTGCAGCAGACCTCTCTTGCCTCACCCACTGATCCCCTCAGCAATGCACTTCAGTATATCTGCCTGTTCTGTCACCAGTCAGTCTCTGGTGAATCCTCTCACCAACCCCCAACATCACTCCCCCACCCCGGAACCTCTGGCCTGTACCCCAGCTCTTGTGTGCATAAATAAACAAAATCTTTAAAAAAAAACTTTAAAAAAGTTTATTAAAATATTACATAAGTTCTGAGTAAGCATCATTATAAATCAATGTGTGTCTACACTATATTAAGCTCACCACTAAAATTTCAATTTTATCTTTCACCATAAAATTGATCTCTTTTACCTGATTTTTTATTCTTCCCCTCCTGTAACCACTAATTGATCTTAAAGTCTAAATGTTTATTTTTGCTTTATTTTATTCATGTGTTTCATTTCTATATATAATACATATGTGAACATCCTATCATCCTATGGCTTTTGTTTATCTCTATCTGATTTATTTCACTATGTATAAAACCCCTCTAGACCCATTCATGTTTCTAGAAATAGTAGGACTTACACTTTTCTTTCTTTTTTTTTTTGGTTGGAGTAATATTTTTTTCTGAATTCTTTTTTTTTTTAAATTAAAGTAGTATTGCATTGTAAACTATATATATATATATGCTTCATTATAAATCAGCAACATATATACTACTTTAATTTCACGACTAAAAGTCACTTGATCTATGATTTGGTTTCCTGTCTTCTCAGACATTGAATATGCTTTTGATCTACTAGACCCAAATTAATTATATACCTAGGTTTTATCACATGTTTCACACCATTCAATATACCCTGGCACTTGAAACAGTCTATTCTTCCTCTTTAGCTTATACCTTGCTTATTTATTTTCTAAAGAACAATAGCAATTATATAAGTATCAATCACACAACTACATCATTATTAACAGCAAAAACAAAATTATAAATAAACAATTTTTATGATTTTCCATGTCTAGAGAAGAAAATTAATTGGCACATCAGATTTGGAATCTTGGTGGAGGTAGAGGTGGTAACTGCAGTGTCCTCCCAACATAAGACCACTTTTCTGTGGAATTTGACCTATATACTAAATCAACTTCCTTCTGTAATGTGTGAGAAATCAGAATTAAGTTACTAAAACTTGAGAAACATTAACACAATATCATAAGCTGTGTTTCTCAAGGTAAACTGCCCAGAGTTCTTCATGTAGTCCCTTTAAAATCTATATTTCCATGGTTCTTGTGATTACCTAATTCATTGATTCACTAATAAAGTTTTTGCATTTTTTCCAGGGACTCCATTAGACTGTTCCTATTTTGTACTTATGAATAATGCTTTCTTTGTGTCTGCAATTCTTCCTCCCTTAATCTCTCTGTTCCCAATGCAAATTATCCTGCCCCATCTCTCATCAAAGACTCAATATCTATTAAACTATACAACAATGCCTTGATCGATGTCTTTGGTGCCTACTGAAAAAGTCACTTATACTTGACTTTCATTAAGCTTCACTCCCCCAGGCTCTGCTGCCACCTATTCTGTGTGTAGGTATTTCCCTCTGGCATCACTGCCACTTCTGTCCATAGGACCACATGAGTTTAGCAACATGCTCTGTCAAGCATGACTGCTCTCTCCACTGGGTGTTTCCACTTGTTTCTGTTTCATCCAGTTTGATTTCCAAGCTATGCCCAACAAGGGAATTAAAACTGTGTGCCTAACATGAAGGGTAGAGTGTCAAAAGTTAATTCATTTCCATAGATGTTGCCATACTAAAGCTTTTAGATGTCACAAACAAAACTTTTGGACTTTGTTTATGTGACCTCCTTCTATGGAATATGTGTGACATCCAAAGTATATCACTTGTGTTTTTGTTTTCTTTTCCAAAGTGGGAGTATTCATTTTCATCTCATCTGTTTGGGCTGACTTTACTGAATAAACTGATGGTGAAGAATCAATGCTTTCAAGAAACAGTTAAGTGTTTGAATCCGTTTTAGTATATTATCATAGTTCCAGGTGATTCAACATTTTTTTTTTACATTTTTTCCTGTAACATTTTTTAAATTGACATGACATGACATTAATTTGCAATACTATTCACATACTTTAGGGAGGTAGGTTATCACCGCTTCAGATATATGTTACCAAAAGTATGCTACTTCTTACATCAAGTGCAGCTACTTTTATATTAATAACATTAGTTCTACTTTTGATCACCATATTAGTTCAAGTTCTCTTAGAATTATATACTTAGTTAAGATTAGATATGCAAAAGTTTTATTGGGAGAAATGCTGTGAAAGTTAAAGTAGGAGGGTACTAGAGTAGGTAGTAAGAAACTTCAACCTTCAAGCTTGCTGACACATGTGAAACAAGGGAAGGAAAGACTGGTAGGAGTCGTCGCTGACTGCAGCACTGGCCAGGCCAGTGTGGAGTCAGGAGTAAAGATAGCCCATTATATGAATCCTGAGTCTGGCCTGAGTGAGAGAGCCTTAACCCACTGTGATTATGATTGACTGAGAGAATCCCAAAAGGAAGTGTAATCTCACTGTGACCACCTTCTTAAGTCTGTAGTGATATACTTGTGAATATAAACAAACTCTAAATGAACTTGTGTCTTGACAACAGGTTATTTTGGAGGAGATGTGAACAGAGTCCCTTCATGGTTATGGATTTTGCTAGCCTCAGGGGCCCTACTTCTACAGAAGTTTAAGGTAAAATATGGGAGATGGTGCACAGCAACTAAATGATACTTTCTATTCTAATTTCACACTGAAGTACTATCCATATATCAAAATTTTCTACTATCATCCCTGCAAAATCTAGTTATGAGTTTAAGGGACCCTGAGTTGGGTACAGATTTGTGTCTAAAGTAATGTGGAATATTTAAAACTTCTTCTTCCTAATATCTGAGTCTGTTTTGGAACTAACAGTGTGTGTCCATTTCCATTTCACTTGGACTTAATGCCTTCCTAGACTGTTCTTTAACACCTCATGGAAATAAAATTCCTGGATCCTCTACCCGGCACAATGAACCTTAAAGTTTTGATGGGAATAGTCAGGGGATCAAGCTGGGTCTCCATGTCACTAGTATAGGATGTAATGAAAGTATTATAGGATGAAAATGAAAGAAAGAAGAAACCACTTTCTCAATGAATATTGAAGACTTCCAGTCCCTCATATTAAATGACACTATTTCAATATGGAGAATTTGTAGACCAATTTATGGGGTTGCTTTGGTTTCTATTTTAATAATTGCTATATCAAATTACCTTGTTACTCCACATAAAACCACCCCTCAACTGTTTCCCCCTCAACTCTTCCTTATATTTCATTAATGTTGACTTTGTTTATGTGACTGGCTTTGTCCAAAACCATGGGTGGAAGTGAGAGAGTGCCAGTTCTAAATCTATATCTTATTAGCAATGTGTGCTTTTACTAATCTCACAGAGATTTTTAACCTTCACACTGAGAAAAGGCACTGCCCTACAAAGAGATCTATGCAGTCAAAGCAAACAGTGAAGATGTGAAGCAGAGCCACACAAACTAACATATAAGTATAAATCTGAGATACTACTGCTGATTCTCATCATGCTACAAATGTTTTAAGGTGCAGCAAAAGCCTCTTAAATATATACTATCATCCACAGTATCATGGATAAAGAAACCAATCTTTTGTGACTTTCTCCTGAGATCCATCCCAGAACCTTTTTTGAAACGTAGCCATATAGATTCAAGTTCTAAACTTTCCCTTTTGTACTTCTTTGTAGCTTATCATCATTTTATTTGTGATTAGGTCATGAGGAATGCTTTAATAAACTGAAAAAAGAGAAAATCAATAAGGAAAATAGTGTTACTTTTTAATTTCTAGTAATCATATTTGGTGACAACAAGTAAATCTTTACCACATAAATTCTTGTCATCAAGATTTATGAAATTATGGATAAGGGCATAAAATTAACACATGACAAATAGCAACATCTACTTCTGAATGCAATATTTCTGACATTACTTTCATTTATAAAAGTCTACTGGAAATTTTTTACAGGGAATTCATAGAAACAAGGGAACTTGTTAATTTAGGGAACTGACCCAACAGGATTAGAGAAGCAAGGGTCAAGAAAAAAAAAAAATACTAAACAAATGAGCCAATTATTTTTTAAATTTTAATGAAAACTTACATAAGTTTTAGCAAATATTGTCATTTCTGCTGATCCTACCTAGCAAAATGCAAATTATAGCAAGCGATAGTAATTTTTTGAAGGTTGCTAAAATCAACGCTTAGAAGAGGTTAGACACCTTAGACTAAATCTAAAATGTGTCAGTGAACAAAAATCTTTGTAGTTTAAATATGACAATTTTTGAGGACAACTTCAATGCATTATCATGTGATCTCAATATCATGAATAGATGTCTATATATGTACATGTTTGTATTTTCATATTGATGGCCACATTGATCTACCTTAACATTTCTGTGGTAACAGTATTCCAGAATTTTTCCTCTCCGCCTCTCATCTTAGTTAATTTTCAAGACCATAACATAAATAATAGGTTATATAGCACCACCCATCTAGGACACACATGCTTGTATATTGTCTGTATGTCTTTCTACTTTCATTATGCATTTTCTCCAATATTTCTCAGACATTCATCTTCCCTATCACAAACCTTTTGTTGTGTAACACACATAAGCAGCAGACATTTTGGTTGTCTCTTTGATTTCTATTATAAGTAAATGTCAGAATATATATAAATTGAACTTCTATGCTAAACACTAAAAGTAAATAAATTATTTGATTGCATGCAAAAAATTTGCCTCCCAGACGTGCATAATGAACATAAATATATATTTATAAAGGAAGTTTTCTACTACTGATATGTGCTATGTTTTGCTTTATTAAAAATCTCAAAGCATAATATCATCTTAAATCGCTACAGACAGACATGGTCTTTAGTTGAATTATCTCAAGCCTCCAATATTGGAATTCTTAAGAAGCGCATAGATGTTTGCTTACAATCCTTATGAAAAATAAGCTTTCATTTGGGATTTAGATTGCAAACTGTGGCAGTAGAAGATACTTAAAAATATCACCCAGTCTCTCTCTTTTTTAAACACTGGAAATTAAAAAAAAAACACTCAAAATTAAAAACAAAACAAGACACTTCTTATTCTGAGAAAACTTTATGTTTGATATCATGAATTTAAATTAGAGCTGTTGGAAATCGAAGGAGTAAAAAAGCACAGTCTTATCTCAGGAATCAAAAATGTTCCTTAGGTTAAAAAATTATATTTTTCATTTACAATTAATAGATAAATTTTATACTTTTAATAGAATAATTATGTTAAAGACAATGTCTGACAGTCAAATCAAATATGTGATACTTGTACTGGAAAAGTAGAATTACCACAATTATACTACTTAAATAAAATATAAGATTATGAATAAAAAAATTGCTTTTAACCAAAAGATATAAATTCCTTCCATCATTTTTAAACAAATATTAAACTTGGCTTAAAAGATATGAATTACTATGACAGTTAAATCCATGTTATAATTTAGATTATCTTTCAAAATTAATAATTTGCATTGTGAAAATATATTCAAATAAAATAAAGCACAATATGTGATTAAAACAAATGTGTTATAACTGTTTTCTACTATTTAGAAATTCATTTGTGCTGTTATTATAGTTTCCATTAGTAGTAGTGATAGAAGGATTAGCCCACTCAATATAGGTTATGCTACAATGTCACATGGTCATTGACTATTTGTAAAGTTAAAAGTAAAACATCAGGGGGTCCTCTATCCCTCCCTTTCTATTCTAGTTTTTCCCTTTGAAAACTTAAGTCCCAATCACAGTAAACCCAACAAGTCATATCCACATTAAATCTTGTGGTTTAAATCATCTTTAACTTAAAACTTATTTTAAAACAATTGAATGAAGGTACATGGATGATAAAGTACAATACATAATTAAAAACAAAATTTATGATTTCTTCAACTACTACTTCAAATTCTCTCCAGCTACCACCATTTCCAGTAGTGTGTTGTGTAAGCTCTGCTACCACTTTTTAATGTGTCTTTCCCTACTATGTGTATGTGTATATCAGTATATAAATATATTTAATTTATATTTATGTTTTCATAATATTCACATACCTAAGCACCTTTCATCATTTTATCTTCATTTTGAATTCATTATAAATTAACATAATAGAAAAATTGATTTCCAAGTAATAAAATTAGTTTTATGGTTATGCCTGAATTATTGAAACAGTTCCATGATTGAACATTTTGACATTTTTTGTTACTTTTTCCAAGAAAATGTTCTTTTTTTTACAGACCCATGGAAACATAGGTCATCTTAATTTTTCTCTAACTAAAATTAGTATTGAAATGAATATGTTCACAAATATAGTTGGCCACAGTGTTTTGCTTATATGCATCGACAAATTCTTACAATGAAGTTGCTTTGACGAATGTCATATATATATTTTTAAATTTTATAACTATAACTAGATATGCTCCACATTTTATATAAAATTTCTCATCTCCCCACAAAATTAATTGAATTGAAATTTTAAACTAATTTTTTTCAGTTTTTACAAATAAAAAATGTGTCATTATTTTCATCCTCTTTCTTCTACTAGAAATAGGAGTGAAGGTCACTGACCATGATTATTTTTTTTTCCTTTGAAATATCATTTTCCTTGGAAATAGCATTTCTGACTTTTTTTTTCTAAATAAAAATGCATTCTGGAAACAACTAATGTGGCAGTATTGAAGACAATCAAACTGAGAGAATACATATTTGGATTAATGTTATATTTCAGATTTCCTTGCTAAGATAATACTAATGACATATTATTCATTTTAAATTCTAAAGAAAATCTAACTTTCCCATACAATCTAAGAATAATCTAAACAAAAATCAATGTTTTTAATTGCAAAAAAACCCTTTAAAACCTTTTAAATAAATTTTCTAATATGTGTTAATTTTTCTTCAAAAGGGAGCATATCAAAATTACTCTTTTTTAAAACTATATTTTGTATGCATTTCTCCAATTTCTCTTTTTTTAAAGATTTATTTATTTATGCATACAAGAACTGGGTTATAGACCAGAGGTGTGGGAGGTGAAAGGATTCACCAGAGACAGAGTGGGGAACAGAACAGGTGGATTGACTGAAATACACTCCTAAGGGGAGCAGTAGGGGAGACAGGAGAGGTCTGCTGCGCCATGTGGGTCAACTCCCTGGCCAGGGATCGAACTTATGCTGCACTGGCTGTGGATGCTTCATAGTATGGTGCTTAACCCCTTGAACCCCCAGGTAGGCTCCATTTCTCCAATTTCTAATTATACAGTTTAGTAAAGTAAAACTAATATCAACTAAAATGAGCATATATTAAAGACTTATATTTTTTCTTATATTACAAGAGATTTCATTTAATATCATCACATATTCATATTGGGAACAAATTTAGATGAATTTTATGGTGCTGCACAATGGAACACTTGCTTCCTGAAACTGTCCTTTTCTGTGGAAGTTATTTCAAAGTGGTAGTGACAAAAGTAATAGAAATCAATGATTATTTCTTCTACTTAATCAATTTGAAGATTTTTGTGAATTTTAATTCACAAATTTTAATTTTAAGAAATTACAAGTTAATGTGATACAAATTTAAATTCTATACTGCTCTTGTGCCTATTTATACATGCAAAAAAAAAATAATGATGAACTGTAGGAAAACATTAGTAGGAGTCTGAGATTTTAGCTAGGAATGAGGCCCAGTGCCCAAGCAAAGAATTATCCTCATTGGTTAACAATAACAGTTAGAAATAAGAATAATAAAAGGAAGAGGGAAAATGAAAGAGATTTTGTTCAACAGTCTTTCCTTTTTCTCTGTGTGGCAGATATCTGCTAATGATCATGCCAATACTTGTTTTAGCTTTTAAAAATTTGATATTTTCCTTACTTTATAATCTTTGGATTAATTTATTATTAGGATTAACTGCTTTTAAAATTTAATTCTGTAAAAATCACTGAAACTGATGGTTCATGAATTTATTATTTTTTCAAAAGTTACATTTAATGGCTCTTAACTATAGATATTTATCTTTTTACTTCTATATGAATTTTTTTCTTTATTATTTCTTCTGATAGGCTTACTAGAAAACTAATTTCTTTTTCTGATTGGTACTATTTTCTTAAAAACACCACATTTGTTTCATAATACACTAAAATCTTCTCATTATTGTTCTACTTTAAGTTCATCATTTTTGTTGTAGTTGTTAATACTATTTTATTTGTTATAATTTGTAATCTTTGTATTTCTTTAATTTCTCTATATAGTGACTCTGCCTCTATTCTTTATAATTCTTTGGTAATACCTTCCTCTTTTTTCAGAACCACATTTAACTTTCACTTTATGAAATATTTTCTAATTCTAGATAAAAATATGCTTTTTGTTTTACCAAAATAGCTATGATATATTATTTCAAGTTATTTTATTAATCTTATGTCTCCAACTGCATGTTAGCTCCACCAAAAAGAAAAATTGTGCCTATAAATAAATACAACATCAGTCTTTTTAAAGTACTACTTAATACAGATTAACTCTTCAATGAATCAAAATCTACATTTCCTTTATGAAGAATATACCTTAAGTTAGTATTAAGTAAATTGAGGTCTGTCAGTTTCTGTGTCTGTTTTGCATATAATAATTATTTTAAATATTAAATAAAATGATTAATGTTAGTGCATGCATATTTATCCATAGAATATATACAATGTACACATGTATAGAATGAGTAATATTTTAATGTAGAAATATTACTTAAAAATTACTAATTACCACCTCCTTTTAGAAAATAACATTTGATGAGGAAAGGTACAGTTTATATTTTCTTTTTGGTATTACACTGTAATAAATACATCTAAATATGCCCTCTTACTAAAATGTTTATTTTTTATTCATGTTGTTCTACTGAAAAGAAAACTGCTAACTTTATAAGAATATAACAAAACAGCTAATGTTCAAAAAAAGGATAAGCTTGTATATTTTCTTTGAATTTATTTTACTTGGTTTTTGTTCAGTGTAAGAAGAACTAGTATTGATTACTCAAACCTGTTCTTTACAAGCCCTATAAAGATCCCTGTGAATTTGATTGTAGGGTGGGTGTCTAGTATTTTTTGTGTGTTTGTCTTAATGCTCTTTCAGAATCTTGTTACAAAGAGAATACAATATGATGGAATTTTAAACTGAAAAAAAGCTATAGATAAAATTCTCAAAACATTGTTTTCTCATTATCTCTTGTCAGAGTTCCATAAGAATGCATAGTTAGATACATAAGATAAAAGATGAAAATTTCTGTTAAGCTCTCAAATGAACTGGGAATGTATGCCTGTTTTAAAAGAAGGAAAATGAAACAGTAGTCTTTATTCAAAAACTTTCAATAAAAAGCAATTAATTTCAAGATTTCAACATGCTTTATTTAACACTATTAATAATTTAGAGAACATCATTAGTATGTATTCCAATTTTTTCATTAGACATATTGCCTCAAAGATGTCTGATTTATTGACATTCGATATTTTATACTTTGTCATTCTTGATCATGTCAAGTATTGGGACTTGATCAAGTTCCAATTTATACATTTACTTTCTCCTGGTGTTTCTCAGTATTTGCAGATAAGAGTTTCTTTTGTCAGTGTTATTTTAATCCAATTTACAGAATAACTCAAATAATGGAAGCAAGAAACATATTCAACCAAAGAACAAGCTACAACAGAGAATTGTTTCTACAAAGATAAACCAATAATAGAGTCTTTCCTGATTTTTCAGCTACAACCTTTCCAATTACCAGAGTTCAAAAAGTAGGCTAATAAGGACCATAAACTTAGCCACGGAGACATCAAATCTCAATGAAGCCAGCTTATGCTTTGCTTCACCACGCAGGTGATCATTATAGACATGTTCTTCAATGGTACTATTTTGAGAAACACAAGGACTGAAATAAAAATGAGAGGAAGCAACCAATTAGGCTTTATTTCCTTAAGATTAACTTTTTCTGGACAACAGGAGAGATTCTATATACTCAGACATATCAAAAATACATTTTACATTCTTCACATCCAAATTAGCAGTTGCACCGCCTTATGAGTAAATTACCTAAGACCCTCTGGAACTTGCTATAGTTCCGTTCATTTGCTTGAGGAATTACTGAGTTTTCCTAGGTATGAGCTGGAAGTCACAGAATCCCATAAGAATATATCCTGTTTGATCAGAGGATAACCATTCACTAGCTATGAGTAACTCCCAAAAAACAGTCTAATATGGAACCTGTAACTGTACATGTGTAAATATGACTATGATCTTCTAATTCCAACAAGAAATTCTGCTTAAGGAGAAAATCTCAGCTACTGAAAGAGCTACTCCCTTCAATACCATTCACTTCAATCACTATGTTGTGCATTTTATTCTGGGGAGTAGGGGAGAATAGTAACTTTGTATGATGATAAGAGGTACTGTAACAGGGTCATCCCGGGAAAAGGGGAAGTTCCAAAATCCTGGTTCCGCCCTAAGTGGGTGGAGCTGAGGAGAAAAAGAAGATTTCTGCAGAGTAGAGAGAAGGAAGAAAGGAAGATGGAGAACAGCATGGAGACCTGGAGGAGGCACGTGGAGCAGAGGGACATGTGAAGAAACTGTGCTTGCTTTTTGGTCTTGGACTGGTTGGAACAGATGTGGGTGAGAGACCCTTGGAGAGGTTAACAATGGCAACTGTCATCTTCATTTTGATTTTGCTCTTTTCCTTCCAGACTTGTCTGACTCTTTCTGACCCTTTTTTATGGGTCTCTACTGAAAGGTCCTTTAAATGTGTGCCAGATTTTTGGGCCTTGCTATGGGCCAATCCTATTTGGCTGGACTTTTACCCTCAAGGAGATGGGTAACTTTGGATGCTTAACTTAGTAAATATATTCTTTGTTCTTTCTTTATTGTACCCTAGTTGTATTAAAGTTCCTTTCCATTAAAGGTTTTGTATGTTTGTCTTAATGTGGCGGATGGCAGAACCCATTCAGAGAGGGCAGGCTTGGGGTTTCTGGGTGCTCCTCTCCCTGCCCTGTAACAGTACCTGGACTTACTGTGGTGATCATCTTATCATGTATGTAGATGTTGAATTATGTGTTACATTTGAAACTAATATGAAATGTGTTAATTGTAGCTCAGTGAGAGAAACTGTTCCCCAAATGAGTTAGTATTCCTTGAGGATTTTACTAGGTGGTCGTTCATAAAGGATCTCTTTTCCAGTAGCTTTCAGTGACATTAGCTGCATAGAAAGCACAGAGCAGGATTTCTTTGGGATATTAGTCAAAATGAACTCTTTCTCAGTGATTTGTTGGGTATCACCTTGTAGACACTTGGGTCAAGTCCTCACATAATGCCTCATTAGCAGGCATTCCCTTTAACCCAGATTTCTGTGCTCTGGACATATCTGAACTGTAATTGAAAATATTTCTAGTATGTAAAAGAAATGAAAATTATTTTGTGTATATTACAAAAAATACACAACTATGCATTTGAAAGTTGCTGAAAAAAAGATGTTAAAAGTTTTCATCTCAAGAAAATAAAATTTGTGTGGTGATGGATGTTAAATAAACTTATATATTTGCAATATATGCAATATATGCCTGTTGTGTACCCTGCTAATTCTAGATTTTAAGTGATATTCAGAGTACAGAATATTATTTTAAGACATAAGGAAATATCTATCATTTCCAGTGTGGGATATGATATAAATTAATAAAATTCTGTATCTATCTTAAGCATCTTTTATTGTACATCTTTTTTATCAGCCAGTGTAAATCTTAAATTGGGCCTATTATATGTGTTTCCTTTACCTGTATTGAATTAGATCACAATCTGTCTATATAAATACTGTTTTAATCAAATTAAGTTGGGTAAGCTTAAAGTATAAGACTAATTATTATTAGTAGTATTAATAGACTAAGACTATTATTAAGACTTATTAGTCTTAAATGATTATTACATCTGATTTGCTCAATTTTGATATATTGCTCAATATCTAAATTAGTCCTTATCAAAAAACACAAATTACAAAAAAATCCTCCTGAAAAATCTTTCTTATGAAAGAAGAGATTATTCAAATGTTATGATTAATTATTCACACAATTTATCTCAGAGGTAAATTAATTTATTTTGTACTGTATGACTTGGAGCAGAACTCTGATTTCTAATGAATGTTTGATACATTGTAATTTCTAAGCATGTGAAAAACAATATACTGGAGAACCTACAAATGGAACAATGCCTTTATAGACATTTATTCCCCTGTTAGAAAAAAGTAATTGACAGAATGCCGTACTAAATGGCTCATACAGTCAAAACCACTGCTGGTTAGATCCCTAAGACTTTACTTTATTTCTATAGGTTACTGTTATCAGGGGACATAAAATACATAAATCTAAACTAAAATAAAGTTTTAACACAAATATACCAAGTAGTCTGAATTTTCATTGGAGAAAACTTGCGAACCTTCTTTAAACTGAAGTTTTGTCTTCAGGGACAGATTTCATTTGTATAGCTCTTTACAATTTCTAAGAAATGCTGAGAAAATTGTTGCAAATTTAAGTGCTCTATTGAGCTCTGAACTAGACAAGTATATGAAAAATACCTGAAATTCCTATAGTATCTATAGTGAAACACTGGGGATATAAAATGTGATTTTTTTTCCACCCACTTATGGTGGCTTCTTTTCTCAAGAAAAGAAGAAAAAAGAAATTTATTCCTAAGACATTTAACTATTTGAATGTAAGGAAAGAAAAGACAGATTGGCAAAAAGATTAACACGTTAGCTCCAGCAGGAATCTTGTGTATGCTGGATTCCTATATGAGCATTCTGGTTTATGTCTTTGCTTCCTCTACCCATTTGTAACCTCTACCCATTACAGTCTTTTTTCACACACTTTAATCAGAAGTTTGATAATTTTAAATAAAAAGCAAATTGTTTTTTCTATTCCAAATTCTATAAAGATTTTCCATCATACTCAGAATAAATTTTAAGTTCTAAACCACAGTGTAAAAAACCCTTCATAATCTGGAAAAGACTAGTGATTATTGAGTGGCTAACTCCTCATTCCCAATATCTTTCTTCTCTATTCTCTTTGAGCTGGAAAGATCATTTTTCACTATAAGAAAAAGAACTCAAATAATATCATACAAACAAAACAAGTTTTAGAGAAGAGAACTGAAATAAGAACTAGAGAGATTTAAAGAAGGAATCGAGAAAGAGATGGGGAAGGAGGAAGAAAGGGAGGGAGAGACAGAGAAAATGTTGAATAAAAGATAGAAAAATAGAGTGGGAAAAAACTTTCCCCTACCCACTCAAAAGTTTGTGCTTGCCAAATTCATTTAGTGGGGCTGTTAAACAGCTTTGTTAAGGTGTTTATTCCATCAATGCAATTCTGGTTTGTGGTTATTTAGTGGGACAGAAACAAATTCAGAGTATGCCAAGCACACAAGACAAGGTTTCCTAGGCAGACACAGTGTTGTGACTTATCTGCATAATCCCCTCACACTGTTCAAGGAGGAAGGAGGAGATCATGAATCCTGGGGAAGTCAGCCCTGACAGCTTTATTACAAAGAAGGAGCCACTCAACTAGGGTATGTTCTGGCATCCTATTTCCAGGCATGCTAGATCTACCCAATTAGGAGAAGACTCAAGTTTGTTGTTAATTTATTTGTCTCTAATGAATAAAGGGAAGAAAGGTGAAAATAATGAAACAGAGCTGTAAATACTAAATCACAGGTTCATTTTTATCAGTTTTATCCAGGTTATCCAGGACTATGGGAGTTAATGTATTTAGAGAAAAAAATGGATTTTATGTTTCCACTCTATACCTATCATTGCTATTTTTTTTAATATACAAATTATTACAGATTACAGTCAGGGATATTGTTCTTCCTTTCTTCTACTATCCTTGTCCACCTCGTCCAGTCTCCATTCCTGTTATTGGGGAATATGTTAGAGCACTGCCACATACTTTTAGTAAAAACAAAAATAAAACCTAGCTTTTAAATTACTATTACATTCACCTCTGCCTACCTACTTAACAATAATATTATTCCTGTACGAAGAATTAAGTATGTTGGTGTATTGTTTAAAGTGTTCTTTTGGGTATTTATATTTTCTGAGATAGAAATTGGTCTAGTAAAAAGCAAAAGGAAGACATTAAAGGAAACTGCAATTAATTATGAATTTTCAAACTCTTAAAATGTATACCTAAAAATGAATAGGATGCTTTTCTAGTTCAAAATGTGTTTCAAAGATTTTATTTCCAGGTTCGATCTCTCTACTTAGTTTTAGGTCTAGTTATCATTATGTCTATATCCTGTTAATCAAAAAGAACAACAGTCAAAGCAAAATATAGAAAACTACTACAATTAGAATTTTATTGAAAATAAGATAGATACATATTGTACACTCTTGTCAGAAGAATGGCATATTCTACTATATATATTATCTATCCTTGGTATAGGGAACAACAGTGGAGGCAAGTGGGTAAATAGTCTAATTATTATGGTAGTTCAGTAAAATTATAATAGTACCACAACTGAGCACTTCATAGTGACTTGATCTGAATGCAGTTTGGGATAGCATCATCAAGATTTTCTAATGAATTGATTCATGATTGGGTTAAAGGAGAAATCTAATATTAGCTTCTAGTGATAATGTAAATGATGTTGCTATTTACTGAATCAAAAAATAATTCAGAGTAGATCACAGAGTGCTAGATATCTAGTTATTTGTTAAAGTATATATCAAGGGTTTGTTAAACTTACATATTAGATATTTTGAATTTTACTTTAGACAACTCTAGGATTAATAATTTAGATGATCTTCAGTGGAGATATTTTAGTAGAGACAGTCAAATGCATATATTAAGTTGAATAAATATGTGTGACATTCAAAATTGAAGAGAGTTAGAAATCTTCATAAGAACTAAGTAAGCACTTTTCTAAAGGAGAAAAACAGATAGCATATGAGCAAATGTTAATCATTGTTGTAATTCATTTGTCTCTGATGAATGAAACAAGTATTGGCAAGAATGTATAGAAAAGAATACCTCCTACACTGCTGGTAAGAATACAGATTGGTTGAACCCCTATGAAAATAATGTGAAGGTTTCTCAAAATATTTAAAATGGATATACCAAATGACCTATCAACTCAACTTCTAGAAATCTACCCAAAGCATGCAAAAATACTAATTCAAGGGGTAATATGCACTCTTATTTATTTTCAGCACTAGCTACAATAGTCAAGATATAAAATTAATCTGAATGTCCCAAAACAGAAGAGTAAATAAGAAAGATGTGATATATATATAAATGAAATATTAGCTAGCTATTAAGCAGAATAAATTTTTGCCATTTGAAAGCATATGGATGGAACTGGAGAGGATTATGCAAACCAAAATAAATAAGAAGACAAATAACAGATAGTGTCACATATAAATAAAATGTAAAGACAAAAAACAAAGATAAAGACAAACCAATAACAAACCCTATAAATCTGATTATAGAACTGAGTTTACCAGGGTAGGGGGTGGGGGAAAGAACAAAATGGAGAGGTCGCTCAATGGAGTATGATGGAGGACTATTGGTGCTTTGGTAGGGGGTGTGGTGTGGTGCCAGTGCCTGAAAGGGGAAGTCCTATACCTCTGAAATAGAATTAAAGTTGTAAATCAATATTAACTTAATAAAAATAATAATGAAAAATATATGTAATTTAGATACTTGATGACATGTAACTTTTGATATCAGCAGTCAAGAGGGGTAACAAGCAAGAAAGGAGACTCAAAAGGAGATTACTGTAGCTTCTTCAATATTCACAGAATGAGCCATGACAGACAGCTAGCAAATGACTAAGAGAAGTCACCTGGGTCTGAGAAAATCTGGAAAACAAAAGAAGAAAATGTTTAAATAAGTAGTTTTGATAACTAATATGTTTGGAGAAGTCAAATAAAATGATGATTGTCAGGAAGTCAATGGAAAGTTTGATAAGAAAAATGAGCCACATTAAAAGAGAAAGAAAGCCAATCATTGTGAGATTTGGAGAACATGGAAAGAAAGAAGCTTGGGAGCTACTAAAGAAAACTATGTAAGTTTTGTTATGCTAAAGGAAGCTATATAAACAAAAGTTTCTGTTGGGGTGAAGAGGTTTGTTTTTTTTTTTTTTGGTTAAATTATTATTTTAAATACTGTGATATATATTATATTTCAAAGGATGATGGTCTTGGGGATGATCTAAGAGAGCAAGAGAATTGAATAAACAGAATAAATGAAGAAAATGAAGAATCTCTCTTCCTAAGTTTTAAGGGTTAAGGTATACAACACAGATAAAGCATCTAGGCTTCAATGGATTCATAAGTCAGTCATTCATTGTTTAACAGTAAGAAAGGTTATAAATGGCAGATTAGTAGGTATGAATGTAAGAATAATAAATAGATCCTGGGTATTTGCTTATAATATCTCAACTATGGGCATCCCTGGTGGCTCAGTGGGTTAAGTTTCAGCACTATGAGGCTATTAGCAGCCACTGCAGCCTGAGTTTGATCCCAAGCCAGGGAGCTGATCCACATGGCACATCAGACCTCTCCTTTCTCGCCCACTGCTCCCCTCAGCAGTGTATTTTAGTAGATCTGCCTGTTTTGCTCCATACTCTGTCTCTGGTTAATCCTCAGCACTTCTGGCCTATACCCTAGCTCTTGTATGCATAAGTAAATAACATAAATCTTTTTTTAAAAATCTCAGTTAATTTAGAACATAATCAGAGTGAGGTAGGAATGTTCAATTTTGAATAATAAGAGACATTGAATATTTACTTTGCAAAATGGAGTGATACATTTTAAGAAAGTATAGCAGAATTACTGCATGATGTTAAGTGCATGTTTTTATGTATTACACAAATGTTAAGTATGAAAAGTGAGTCTTTTGGAGTTTTCTACAGCTCTTTTTGTTTCCTGGAAATGTTCAGTCATTATGTTGAAAATAAAGAATTGGCTATTAACCTGCACTTGAGGAAGGCTAATTTAGTCAGTTATGATAGTCATTAAAACTGTTAGTAAATATTTCCAGTTTTCTCCCCTTCTAGGTACCTAGTAAGATTGAACTTCTTTATCCCTTGAAAATAAGTGTAATTGTGTGATTTGTTTATTTTACTTTTGGATGATACTCTAAAAGACATAGCATACTCTAAAAGACGTCCCTTTCCTGTCCATTATAGCTACTGGAGATACTATAGATAAGGAGATTATTTTCCAGCTTGAATTCTGGAGTAAAGAGATAAGGGGCAGCACCTTATAGGACCTGTGACAAGAATTTAGCAATTGCAAAGACTAAATATTTGTTTATTTGATTATAAGGTTTTTTTTTTTTTTTTTGAGTCAGGGATAGGAACAAGAGATTGACAACTACCTATACACTTAGAGTACCCTGACCAATACAACAATATAATGCAAAGAGAAGAAGAAATCAAAGCAACTAGGACTATCTTTCCTAATTATATTGTATAAATGATTCTATGTTGCAAACATAAAAAAAGTTAAGAGTAAAAATATAGTAGAGTCCATAAATTGGATGTTTGAGCAAAGTTGAAATATACATTTTTTTAAATTAGTAGAATATAACCAGTGACCTAGAAAGTGGCTAATTGAGTAGACCATAGGTTTGAAACTGAGCTTTAGAGATATTCAGTTGGTAATGGCACAGTATAGGTAATTACTCTGGGATTATATCTTTGAAGTTAGGTGAATCAAAAGTTACTAGAAGTAAGGAAGTATAAAATTTGAGACGTTATGATAGGGATGCATGTCTATAAGCATTGTAAATTTCAGAAATTATATTTAACATAAAAGTATAAATTAACAGCCAAGAAATATATCTTATATTCATTATGGCTTCACTTCCTACTAGGACCATCCGTCCCTAACCTCCAAGTTCTGTATTCTAATCATAGAATCATCCCTTTTTTAAATGCACTGTTACAACATAGGCTTTTGTTTATAATTTTTCCTATATTATTAAATCTCTCCATCAGATTCACTTTTCCTTGTGAAATAATTTTTACTTTTCTTTAAAACTAATATTTAAATTGAACATTTCCAATGGAAGTCCTTCACATCAACAAACTTGTTAACTCCCACCCCTAAAACCATTTTATTGACTTTAATAGTATGTGTTATTTTTACTCTCACATTATTCTAAGTACATGCAAATTTTCTATCTGAATGTAGATCCTTTTAATGTTAGGGGATGTGTATTTGCTCAGTGAATTCCCCTTAGCAATGTATTTAAGGCAAGCTGATAAAACATATTGGTTGTTTGAACATTATGATTAAAAAAGTATGAATTTATGAAAAACTTAAAAAATCTTGAACACAATGTTGATATTTCCAGTATTTGTTGGATAAAAAACATTTTTATCTTTAAATTAAAAACTCTCATCTTGGAAATGAATGACTAGTTTACAAAAAAAAAAATGTGGTAACTAGAAATTTTCAAAAGTTTTCATCAGGGAATAATTAGTCAAAGATTAAACTCCCTAGACTAAATTGTGTGATTTTTATCTTTCCTTTAGCAATTCAAAATTATCCATTTGCTTCTGGTATTTATCCTTCTTTATGGTCCTCCTTTTCATAAGCCTATTTTTGTGTATTTATTTATTGGTAACTTTCCATTTAGTCACATTTCATGGATCATTACATGTCCTCAATGGGGTCACTCCAGAACAAACACAAACTGCAATTACATTGTCTGATAATTCAAGTATTTTAGTTTTAGAAAACAATTTCCTATTTAAAGTAGAAAGCAAACAATTTACCCGTTTAATTACTAAGGAGTCTTACATCTCCACAGCAGCTGTGACTGCATCTTCCAACCACATGGCCAGTGGCCACACACATTCCTCACTGCCACCTACAGGGAGTACAGAACTCCTCCTTCCACTCAGGAGTGTGGAAAAAAGCTGTCTGGTTTGCAAAGCTTCATTCAATAGACTGTCACTTGCATTTTGATTGTTCTGAAGTGTAAAAAAATTAACTGGCAAATGCTCAAACCAAACAACTTAAAACTAAACCAAAAAGGCTTTTTCAGTGAAAACTTGCTTTGAACTCTAATAAGGTGGAACATCAGGTTTCTTTGTCTCCCTCAGAATAGGTAGCTATTTTTGGCATACAGCATATCAAAGTGTGATTTAAAACTGAAGTATAAAACAATAATCCCTGCAAAGAAAATCAGTCCAAGACTTGTCCTTCCATGAAAACATCATCAAAAGTACTTTAAAACTGGACATATATTTTCAGTCTGTAATTCTAATAAAGATAGCACAACATTTAATTTTTGGCTTACAGACAGTACTCAAAAGGATGAGATGAATACACACCATTTTTAATAATGGCCACTGGGATACTTTGTGTTTAAGGTGTGACATAAACTGGTTTAGTAATAAAGATACACTTCAATCTAGATCATGTGTGTAACACACATTATAAATTCTTAAACTGAAGATGAAAATTTTTGTCTATATTGAACATATTAAAGCCTAATTTCTAATATTTTATCAAAAATAATTGCTAAATCCATAAGAATTTAGCTGTCACTCCTATGGGGGAAGGAAAGTTAAGCACTTCAGGGACAAGTCACTTTCCCCTTAGTAACATACAAGGACTTACATTTTACAGTAAAATCTATACTCAGGCTTTTAAATAAATAAGGTATCAACCAACAAGTTCCTAAAACATAATAGTGATTTTAAGAAAATATCACATTTTGAATCATGGTATATACATTAATGTTTTTCCTGTAATTTTCACTTTAAAAGTGGTAGTCTTGGGAGCAAGAATTTGTTGAGAATTTAGGAATAAAGGAAGTCACATATACTTATCAATTTAAGAAGATATAAACTAGGGATTAAAAGATAACTAATTGTGCCCTCCTCCCACAATTTTGTACTGAATACTTCCCTGCATGCAAAGGTGAACAAAGTAATGAGTGAGTGTCTTCATGTGGCCATGACCCATGTGGGTCATTTCTAGATGGGAACTCAGGGACATATGACTATGCTGTAACAGACTAAAATTTGCCCCACACCCCTTCTCTTTTTCCTAACAGCAAGATAAATTTAATGAGAGGGCAGGGCCATTATGATCATAACACCATCAATTGTATTCACCTGTAACAAAAACTCTTGAATAGTCTCAATTTTAAAAGGAAAGTGCAAAAATAACTGCAGCTTCCTAACCAGGTCCCACAATACTGCTGGGTTTGCTCACATCCTCCAACTGCACCCTGGGAATATTCACCAGTCACCCCAAGGGTCAGATTCTCAGCATAATCAAGAGTGTACAAGAACCTCTAAATATTGGTCCAGCTACCTTGCTTCAAGGTTTTCTCACCTCCTTTACATCTAAAAATGGTATCTATTTATAAAAAGCTACTGTGCTACCTGTAATTATTTTGACTTCTCTAAGAAAACATTATTTTCTGAAGACTAGACTATACAAGTATACCCTGAACCTTTCAACAAGATGAGATTTTGCCAGCATTAAATAATTATGAGAAATGAAATTGGACACTTAAACATGAAGATCTGCATCACATTCATGTGTCCCCCAGTAGGAAGAGGGGACACAGGTATTCTGTAGAGGATTATGGCTACCTTCCAATGGACATGCTGAATTTTACTCTTTAAAAAATGGAAATTTCATTATCAAATGCAGAACATACTGCTGTCTGAAGCTAAAGGCACCACTGACAGTTTTATCTTCATGACCTTACTGCATGTTTCCTGGTTCCTTCACATGCTTTTGTCATAAAAGCTCTGATGACTTTTTTTAAGCAATTAGTTGTTCATAGATCCATGGAGTTCATCATGGTACAGGTCACTGAGGGGAGAGCAGAGTCTCTCTTCTGTAGTATGGTTTAACCTTGACTTTCTTTTTTATTAAGGGTCTATTATCCATGGTCTACAAACTATAAGCTACCAAATTGGTGTTTTTAAACCTCACTTCTGGCTATCCCCCTCTATCCCATTTTTCTCTAAGGAGCTACCAGAAGACACAGCACCTTAAAAATTAAACTACAACATCCAAGAACAAGCTGTGCACTTCTGTTTAGAATCAAAAACAGTTCCAATTGGGGTTAAAGGTCAGTGCCTGCAGCTCAAAATTAATGACTTCACTGCAGAGGATAAAGCTTGCTAGTCATATTCCAGATTTCAGATAACCAGAGATACAAACAAAGCACTTGTGTTACAGGTTGGTAGAATGGTTAGTCTGGAAAGGATGCTGTTTCTCACATAAGAGTAGAGCCCAGTGGAGGAAGATTCTAGGTGAGTTTCCTCCAGGATGTACTACTGTATTCACTGCCTTAGGGAGGCAGGTCCCCAAACTTGAATGAGAGAAGCCTGTGGGAAACCTAACCTATACCCTGATATTAGTCCACTAAGAAATCATTTGTGGTCAGTTTAATAAATGAGCATTAAATTTTAATTCAAAGTGTTCTTAAGAGAATAAGATTTCTTGACTCTTTAGATTTTATTGACCAGATTAACCTTCCTCACAAAAGTTTTAAGCTAAGTTTAAATTCTTAGAACATAAAGTAAGAGAAGAAAAAGTGGGTAAGCTTAAGGGACAGTGGGGTAAATAGCAACTTGGCACCAGTTCCTCAAGTTGAAGGATGTTCAGGCCATTTTATTTTTTTTTCTAGTAAAATTTTGTGCAACTCATCTGCCTCCTTGCTTGTTTTTACCTGAATTAACATGATGATGGGATGGTGGCATTCTTCTCTTCGACAGGAAGGACTGGGATGCAGACAATAAGTATGTTGTTTTTCCCTGCAGTACACAGCATTACTGGGTGGAATAAGAGGTTCAGCAATACTTTGCCTAAACTGGTGTCAACCCACACTGAAAGTTGTGTCTTCCTATTTGCCATGGGTTTTAAATTCATATTACCTACAACTTTCTCTTTAAGGGTTCTTATAGAATAGTATACACTATTTGGCATAAAAAGCATCTTTTCTTTCACAAAGTAACTACTACTTTGGGCCACTTATTACTCTCATCACCTCTATATTTACACTTGTTTCTGCCAACTTCTGCTTGGTTCTCCAAAGTTTTAGTGGAAAAAGGTGGCAAAGTTGGTTTACTCTTGGTAGTATCTTTGCCAAATAATTTTCTTCTTTCCAGAAGAAAATGAAAATCCAGTCAGGGAGCTAGAGCTAAATGTGCCCAACAGAACTATCAATTTTCTTGCTGAAACTGAGCTAGGCAGTTGTTACTGCTAGGGAAGCTTCCATTTTCTCTTCAGGTACAGCCTCCATCTTCTTTTCAGATGTCTCCTCAGTTTCGTTGGCATGAAACAAAAATTTTGACTCTTCCTTGTTTCCAGTAGGGAAGAAGACTGTGCTTCAACCAACTTTCTACTAGCTTCACATTCACTATTTTCATGCCTCTGTTCAATACTCAGTAAGTATTTCTATGAATCTAAGTATTTCTGTGCTTCAGGTCACAGAACAGGTTTGTGTTCATGTGTTCCCTGCAGAGGAGGTTAAGTCTGCCAACTGCATGTGGTGGGTTGCATGGGAGGGTCAGTGGAGGAGAGGGCTGCAGGTTACTGCCTTTCCTTATGAAATCTGAAATCTTTTTATTGGCAGGGGAGGTGTTACAAGGCAATCCCAATATAAAATGGGTAGCCTGACTGTGGGTCCTCTAGTATACTTATAACACAGTTACAATAAGACTCAACTGCAGGCACACACACAAAAGTTAATAAAGGGTTTATTTACAAAAGAAGGGGAAATGAAGAAATAAAAGAGAGGGAGATACACTTGTGAATGCATCCTACCAGTTCCACTAAGCTGAAATCCCTATAGCATCCTGAGAGCCAGCAAAAAACCAACCACTCCCCAAGGCCCGCATGTCTGGTTTTATACCAAACCTGGCTACTTAACCCCACCCTCAGGTCCCAGCAATCCTCCCTTTGGTGATAGTGACATTATGGGATTTGTAGTTCTTGGTATCTTGTATATCTTTGGTCTGGAGTTGGGGTGGAGTCCATAAAACCTATTTGTAGAGTTCATTCAGGACATCCTTTCCCCCTAACAGAGGTAGGACCATTGTAGCAATAACTCCAAAGACTGCCTTGGACTCACAGCTGCCCTTGTGAATCATTTTAGGAGCAAACCTCTAGTCTAAGGAACCCAGAGGCCTCTCTCTTGGATCTTGTCTTCCACAAGGAAAGAACTGAATGTGGAGAGCAAAGTTACAGAAAAATAAGAGATTTATTGATAGATTAGAGAAAGAATAGGAAAACTGTGTTAGTTTAGTTGTTGGATGTCTCTTGTGGATTGGCTGGGCCCCCAGGGGTCTCCCAGGCTACTGAGGCCACTGAGTTTCCCCACATTACCTGGCCTACTATTCCTAGACCAGCTTTGGTCCATTGCTAGTGTGCATGTTGGTATTATGAACATTCCATTTTTAAATGAATTGGAGAAGGGGATCCAGCTGAGTCTGCAATTGTTTCTCAAACAGTCTGGCTAAACAGAGTTGGGGCTTCTGCACCCTGTTCCTAACAGACTGCCTGTTTCCTAACTTCCTTCTTCACATTGTACTGGAGAAGGGAGGGGCATTTGTGAGTCTATTTCCATTCACAATCCTTACAAAATCCTTCCACCACCACAACTAAACCCGGAAAACCCTACTCTTCCAGAAGGTAACACCAAATCTTTAAAATTTTCAAAGGCCACTCTGTAGTGGGGAGTAGTGTCCGGTGAGCTAGGTTCAGGGATTAAAGAATTAATCAGAGACAGAGTGGAGGACAGAAAATCTGGGTTTGTGGAAATACACTGCTAAGTGAAGCCAGGGACAAGCCCAAAGAGACAAAAAACATCTATGTATTTGGGACACCCTTTTATAACCTGTTTTCATGGGCTTTTCATGACTGGGGAGATGACTTGGGCCAGTTATTTGCTGGATGTCTGGTCTTTGGCATTGAGCTTTGACATAGAATGTATCCCTGCCCTGCTTCCACATTCACAGTCAAAGCAATCAGTCTTATGGCCTGGTTCCCATAGCAACTTTATCACTTCCCTTTAATCTATTCAAGCCTCCTAAACCTACCTGCTGGGCACGGAGTGGGGGCTTAGTTTTTTTTTTTTTTTTTTTATGTTTTTTTTTATTAAAATATTTTAAAATTTACATATACTTGCCATTAATTGTAATCCCCATGTATTCCCCATCACCATCTCACCAGTGCACTATCACCTC